>JABSTB010000278.1:0-12605 GCA_013756995.1 Neonectria neomacrospora
AGACATCTTGCCTAAGTATATATAACTAGATGTACATGCCAAGAGTAGGAGGTAACTGAATGAGGTTGATAATTTGAAGAGGGAAGTAATAAAAAGAGGAAGACGAGGAGTCAAGGTAGAAACAGGGGGAGAAGAGATGTGATGCGTGCACGGGCCAGATTTAAGGTAATTAAATGAAATACAAGAGATGAGGTGTGTGCACGGACGACTGCGTGGTGTGCACGGGCCAGAAAAGTGGTAATTCGATGAATTACATGCACGACTGCGTACAGTAGTAGGGCAAAAAAGCCGGAGAAAAGAATAACGAAGCCAACTCAAGTCTGGGCACCAAGAGCAGTTATCTACTTTGATCAGTTCTAAGCAACTGTAATAACTGCCTGACACTACCTTCTCATATAATGTTTACATTAAAGTATCAAAACCTCCCGTCTGACTCTCCTATAGAATACATCATAGGATCAAGGATCTATGTCTCATATCTCAGTCCTCTGTATCGCTCTCATTGTCAACTGGCACGTCAATGCCGAGCTCCCTCAGGTACGTTGCAATCTCTGGTTTCTCCTGTCCACATTGCTCGACAGCCTCTTCATCAAGCTCACCGAGATCAGCCCCATTGGCCAACAGCAGCTTCACCGAGGCAAGGCTCCCGTAGATGACGGCACCAGCCAAGGGCGTATTCCCTCGATTGTCCTCGGCCGACACGTTGCTGCCAGCACCCACAAGAGCCCGGATCGTACTGTTGTCGCCTTCGATCTCTGCAGCCAAATGCAGGGCGGTGCGCCCATCGCTGTCCCGGGCCTCGAGAGCTTCTCCACGGGCCACCAGTGTATCAGTCAGATAGCCTGGAGCTGTTAAGTGCGTAGCAAGATGAAGTGGACTATATCCTGGCGTAAAGCATCTCCAGCGCTCTTCATCTTGCTCACATTCATCATAGCTGGCTTCGCTTTCGTAAGGCCATGCTTCAGCCGCTTGGAAATATGACTCGATTGATCCTCTTCGGGACGAGAGTTGTATGAAGTCTTGGACAAACGTTTCTGGGACAGTTATTGCCAGACTGGGGCCGAGCATTCTGGCTGCGTACCAGAGATACCTGTTCTTTTGTAGACGTTCCCTGAGAGCGGCAGATGTTGTGCAAGCGCCGTTGGCGAAAGTGTCAGACGATAGATATCGTTGTGAAGCGGTGATGCTTCTCTTATCGTAGTCGGTCCCGAAAACCTGACGTTTCAGGTAGTCACCGAGAAGAGGAGATTGAATGCGCATCGACTCGTCACTTTCTCCACAGAAGATGAGGCCACGGCAACCTAGGATAACCTCCGAGGTGTCGAACGTTTTCTTATCTGGAGGATGGATCTGCCAGATATTCAACGCTTCGAGTGCCATCGGTATCGTGAAGGTGTGGCCGGCTTCGGAGGCTTTACTGACATGATAGAGAATGCAGAGAACCATATCTCCCCACTGGGAAACCATTATTTGCATCACGCTCTCTTTACAGAATGCATCTATCTTGTCGGAGGCGGATGCACTCCCGCAAGTGGATGTCAGTTGGTTGAGGCTCGCTAAGAACTCTGGCATGGACATTTCGACAGGCCAAACAGGTATGGGAAGAAAGCTGTTGAGTGTTAGCGCCTCATTGTAGATAAAGTCTAGGAAACCCACAGGCCATCGAACATTCGAACCAGGTCTTGAACCAATTCCGAATGGCCTGAGGACAAGTTCTTGGCTGAGACGTCTCGTAACGTCCGGATGATATACTCTTCCACGTCCCTGTCTTGGGCGCGCGATGGGATGTCAAGAACTTTACACGATGCCGCGAAATCATTAGGGGGCGCGTTGCGGCTTACGAAGAGGACTCGGAATGCCGGATGGGAACCGCTCGGATTGATGGCAAGCATCAGATCTCTCAAGGCCGAGGCGGTGACGCTATTGGCTCTATCAAAAACGATAAACGCCGTGCCAAACTCTGAAGCAATTCGGTGGAGAAGTTGGTCATATTCATCGTCGCCAGGATATGGAATGTCAGTCACTCCCACTAGTTGCTGTAGAATGTCGGATGCGCTGGGCAGTTGTGATACCAGCTGCCTCAAAATAGAGGTCAAAGCATGATTGAAGTCGGCAAGGTTATACTGTCTGTGGTTCTGTTGGAAGTGGACACAGGCAACTGCATCACCCTTGATTTCAGGACTTGTTCGGATGTGGTCGACGAGATGGGAGCTGCATTCAAGATTAGTAAGAAGTTCTCAGTGCTCATTGTTCATCTCCAGAACCGACTGACCACAAGAACGTTTTGCCAGTCGCGGCTGAAATGCATTAGCTAGGGCTTCTGTCTGGGACCTATTTACCAGGTTACGCTCACATGGTCCATGAAGCCACAGTAGGGGTGAGGAAGAATTGTCAGAAAGCCACTCTCTCGTCTTTGGGTCGTTGAGAAGGTATTGACATGAACCGGGGATGCGTGCACGGTCGAGATTCTTTTGCCAACTGTAGGATCGATCGCCGGGACATAGCCTTTTCAGCAGCTGATATCTATCGTTGATGGACATTTCGGCCGAACTTTCGAATCAAACAAGGTAGTTGTGATTGTGGTTGTCGCCAAGATAAAAACACCTTCTCTGTCTGGGTTGTTATTGTTATTGTTTGCTCTCATCCCGAGGCTAGGGAGGGGGCCTCTGCTGCCTAAAAGGAGGGTCCCAATACGAGGAGCTATTATAGCATCATAGTGGGGCCATTATTTCAGCCCTCACTGCCAGGCTAGCAGAGCAACCTTGGTGATGTCCACAAAAGTCGACTTAACTAGAGACCGTAACAGGCCTACCTCTAGTATTATTCTTGACGAGGGTAGAGACATACCAACTGTAAGCATCGAATGGCTACAACAGTCAAGTCCAAGTCAAAAGCTTGCTGTATGAAATGGGGGTTGCCATCGTCTGAGCGGTCACGTGTCCCTAATGAGAGATATTATATCATTTCCAAAGCGGAGTCAAACTCAGGGTTATCTTCAGCTTCTTTTACATACGACCTTACCCCTGTACTCATGAAGTTGGAGATCTTGACCGCTACTTTGTCCCCTTTCAGTAATGCCCGAGAGCTTTGACGTTCTGAGAACTGATCAAGTTCTCTCTTAATAACCCGGTAAATGGAGCACTGGATCACGATGGGAATTGTGATCTGCGCGTAATTGGCTAGAAATTTGTGGGGGCGTATATGGTCTATGTACGCCATGTGATAGGGTGTAACCTGGACCGTGACATACCTCTCCATAAACTTACTGGAGTCCACTCTGTTAAGGGAGCTCTCTATAATCGCTAATAATTACTATGTATCATTATAGAGCGTTATAGCTGAGGAGTATATTGTGGAAATATGAGAATACTTCCCAAAGAAGATAGCACAGCTTTTCAGGATGTTCAGCGTTTGCACAAATGTGTTTCTGCCCCCTCACGTTTAGTTGCGGCCCGTAACGAACGCTGATCTCTGCGCACTAGCCTCTTTCTTTTAGGCAATTTGCACAGTTTCCATAAAGACTTGTATAATAGGACGCATCTATTTACCCAAGAGACTCTTTGCAGTACATTCGAAGGCTATGACTAAATCCCAACGTCAATTCCGTGAAGAAATTCCAGAACTGCATCAATGCACTTGTCGGTGGCTTCAGAAAAGATCTCATGACCTGGTGCTTCAATTGCAACCACCTTTGAGCCTGGCACCTGCTTAGATATCCAGTGTGACTCACTCAGTGGTACAGGAGCGCTGTTCGTCGGGGCTAGAATGAGATAAGGGCTTTTGATGTTTTGCAAATAAGGCCGAGAGGTCAGATACGTGAGAAAGATGACATAGCCGGCTAGTCCTTCTTTCTTTGTCTTCGATGCTTCGTCGAGCAACCATGCAAGGTAGGCTGGATCTTGGGGGAGCGTTCCAGGGTTTTTAGATAGTCGTTCATTCCATCCCCTGCTCCCATGCTTGATGACGGCCTCGGGCCAGGACGACTCTCCTACAGCAAACATGCCGATAGCTGCTGGCGGCAGCAATGTTGGCGTTGAACAAGTGATAAGTGCGGTGGTTCTTTCGGGGTACTTGGCAGCAAAGGCATGACCGACCTCGCCAGATGTCGCCTCGCCCAAAAAAATGACCGTTTTAATATCGAGTTGGTCGAGCATGTCAACGATTTCGTATAACATGGTATCGAGGTCCCATTGATAACCACCTTCGTATTCATTGTTCTGCTGGTCACTCCATGGTGAAAGGCGCTTTGGGAAGCTGGATTTGCCGTGACCCCGGGCATCACGCCGGATCACGACAAAATGACGCGCAAGGCGTGGCACCCAGCTGTACCACATATCCGCCGTGCGAGCGCAGCCATGGTTCAGTAATATGACAGGCTTCTTCTCCTCAGGCAACCAAGGATCCACGAATGTATCGAGATAGTAATGGCTGACTTGGCCGTTTGGATGGGTCACATAGTAGCCCTCGGGTTGGTCGTAAGGGCGCCGCAAGGCAGTCTGGTTTTGCGTCATAGCTGCCATTGTTGGATGGCTTCGGCTTTCATTCATCTCCCTCTTCCCTCTTCTCAGTGAATGTCTGCAATGGAGAAGGCACGTTCAGAGACTCTACGGGCTCCTAGTTGCTGGGAAGGAGAGAGCTCATGGGAGTTCAATGAATCTGACCTCAGGCTGGATTTAAATGCCGAAATGGTTCTCACAACCCTCCACCGCCCATCTAAGCCCGAGTCGAGGACTGAGACGCTCTCCGCGGTGGACACTTCTGGTCATCGGCTAGTCCCAAATCGATTTATTCAACCCCACGAAGTCATGAGCATCCATTACGAGCCAACTCGTGCCTGTACCTCACTGTGACAACAATATACGTTCCGAATCAACAACAATATACAGTAATTGACCCCTTGCGGGAGCAACAGCAAGTCACTAATCGATCTTGATAGGGCGTGCCGCGACACTTATCAAGCTAGGGTTAGATTACGCTAAGCCATTTCCAGCTCCAGCTCGATGTTATAGCTACTTGGAAAGGGTCAATTTTGCCAACCCACTGTAGGTAGTAAGTACAGGATGTGGGGGAAGCTTGAGAATGCATGGATGGCACCCCCGCAAAATCTGCGCGAGTAGGCAATATGGGTCAATGCCGTGGGATGTCCCCCGCAATCTCAAGATGCCATCGGCGAGATACAATCGGCCGGGAGTGGACCATGCCATAGCCCCCGATTGCACACCCACATCGAGAAGCACCGTTATAATTGATGTTCTTTTTGCCGATATCGGCCATTGCGATGTCCCCCCCCCCATGTAGACTTTGACTCGAAAGTCCGCGAAAGCCCATTGTAAGGTCTCTCAAAGATATTCATTTCAGTTTCAAAGTATCGTAACCTGTTGCTAATCAAGTAAACAATTACAGTGTTGACAACCACGATGACGACCACCTTCAAGATTGTTGTCTTTCCAGGGGACAATTGTGGCCCAGAGGTGATGGCAGAGGCAATCAAGGTGGGTAACCAATAGTCGATGCTACATTTTCCCCATACGGCTGTCGTAATTATGACTGACGTTCGGATTTAGGTTCTTAAAGTCTTTGCGAGCAGCAAAAATCCAATCAAGTTCAAGTTCAGCAACCAGCTGCTAGGAGGAGTACGTGAATCTGTGCTAGGAGGAGATGGCTTGTTCACTAAACGAACCATCAAAGGGATCCATCGATGCGACAGGCGAGCCTCTCACTGTCTCTGCTCTCGAGGCGGCAAAGAATGCGGACGCTGTCTTGTTGGGTGCGATAGGAGGACCCGTAAGTGTTATTTCAACGCTTTCAGCCACCACGCGCACATATCATGCCAAGGCTAACTAATATACGCAGAAATGGGGTACTGGCTTGGTTCGACCCGAACAGGGGCTTCTTGGCCTTCGGAAGGGAATGGATGCATTTGGCAATCTTCGACCCTGCAACTTTGCGGCGGATTCCCTTGTCAATTATTCGCCCCTGCGACCTGAGATTGCTCGGGGCACGAACTTCATCATCGTTCGCGAGCTCTGCGGAGGAATGTATTTTGGACCTAACCGGCAGGATCCCGATGAGTCCCTGAGCTCAGCCCAGGACGTCGACTACTACACGCGCTCGGAAATTGAGCGTGTTGCGCGGCTCGCGGGCTACCTCGCCAAGCAACATAATCCGCCTCTACCTGTCTGGAGTCTGGACAAGGCCAATGTACTCGCCTCTGCTGGGCGTCTTTGGAGACTGGTCGTGTCCGAGGTCTTTGAGAAGGAATTCCCAGATGTGCAGCTTGGTCATCATTTGATTGATGCGGCAGCAATGCTCATTATCAAGAAGCCGACTGCCTTGAACGGAATCGTGCTCACGAGCAACCTGTTTGGAGACATCATCTCAGATGAGGCCAGCGTGATTCCCGGTAGTCTCGGACTACTTCCAAGCGCAAGCTTGTGCGATATCCCCGCTCCAGGTAAGCAGGTCAAAGGGATATATGAGCCGATTCACGGTAGGTCATGCTTGTGAAACCACCTGGCACACTCTGGCCAGATACTGAAGAGGGATTAATGGATTCCAACAGGCTCTGCTCCCGACATTGTCGGTAAAGGCATCGTAAACCCCGTGGGAACCATATTGTCGGCCGCGATGATGTTGCGATACTCTCTTGGACAGGAGGAAGCTGCTGCTGCGATAGAAAAGGCAGTCGCGGACACGATTGATCAAGGACTACGTACCGCAGATATCGGGGGAAACATTGGAACAACGGAATTTGGCGACGCAGTGGTCAAAGCCTTGAAGGCTATATTGGCCTAACGATCTTCTTTCTTCAGAGATATATAGTCATATTTCAAATACTATACGAATATCACCGCCTTAACCTTCCTAGATGCTATTCTCGTACTCTAGCGCCTCGCGCATATCATCCTTCAGCGTTTGAGCTGCCAACGTTGGTACTGCAGCCAAAGGCGACCGCGGTGGACCCCCGTATCGGAATGCCGCTTCAAGGACGGCCTTGGTGCCCGAAACTCCGGCAGCTGTGTGAGGCCAGTCGCCCTCGGATAACAATGACTGCAGTTGAGTGGCCTCTTGGAACCGTCCCTCCCTGTACAGCTCGCACACCTTGGCAACCATCTTCGGTAATATGTTCGCGCCTCCGGCGATGACCCCCGACGCTCCAACACTCAGTGCTTGCAGCGTGAAGTCAGCAAGCCCGGCGGCAACCCAGTAAGACTTTTCTGGCTGCGACGGTGTCATGGCATCCATGGCACGAGCAACACGTGCGAGCTTGCCTGTATCGCCGCACGTGAACTTCGTCCCCACGATGTTGGGGTGACCCTTGGAGATGCGGATAAGAAGATCTGAATTCATAGTGATGCCTGCCGATACCGCTGGGAAGCTGTATAGGATCACTGGAAGTGGTGATCCTGCTGCTACTTCCATGTAGAAATCGTAAATGGTGTCAGGCGTCATGGCTGCAGTGAAATAAGACGGCGGGAGGACAAGCACATGAGAGCCACCAGATTCTCTTGCTTCGTGGCAAAGGTCTATGGTCTCACGCATGGATGGAGCGGAAGCGCCGACAATGACTGGCGTGTCGCCATGTCCACTGGCGGCCAGGGTATCGGCAATGCACTTCACGACAGTCTTTCGCTCTTCACGGTCAAGATGTACCGCTTCGCCGTTGGAACCTAAGGCGACGATTCCAATAATTCCAGAATCTATCAACCGCAAGGTATGGTGCTTCAACGTTTCGAGGTCCAGCGTTGACGTCTGTGTGAAGAAGGACAGGGTGGCGACATACGCGCCAGGCTTCAAAATGCGGTTCAGACGAGTCGCCATGTTGATTGATGAATGCAAGATCAGAGACTTATGGAGGCAGTCGCGATTGTTCGAGACAGCGCAGGCTTCATGCAGAGCAGTCTTATACGATGGGACTGGAGTGCCGTGCCACGCTCCGGTTCCGTTACCAGACGTTAGAAAGAGACAACAGCCACATCCGCACTATCTGTACAAGGTTAGCTTTAACGTCCACCCGATTCTTTCCGCAAGAAAATAGTTATCTTGACGCGGAAAAAGATTGGCTAACATTTTGTGTTCTGGTAGGACCGCAAGGTCCCGTAGAACCTCCTAGACCGTATCGTGGCTTAAAACTAACGGTGAAGCATTTGACTTGTCTCATCGTATCCGTCTTCGTTGTTCCCATGATATTTTCCATGCCCATTCCTAATTCAGAAGCAACAGTACCCCACACTCACCTGTTGTATGAAAATACACTTCAGTGGGGGTGGAACCTTTTACTACAAACATTCCTGCAGTACAACGTCCAAAATGGGAATCTTGAAGTATATGTTTGAAAAGAATGAAATCTCTTGTTGTACATTGTGATTGTGTTGACTACGTTAAGCTCTTGACTTACCTTTTCTTGCTTAGGGGAAAACAATACATGAGCACCCGAGCCGTGTCAAGGCAAAGATCCTTCGTGGGCGTCCTCAAATGGGGTTGAAAGCTCACAAATGATTCTACCTGAGGGATCGACTTAGATCTCAGGATATGACACCCGCTACTGCGTGCTGGTCCCGGAAAATCCGAGGTTTAATTGTGCTTGTTCTTTTGTTACGATAACGGCCGTACCTTACTATAACTAATTGATCAACGAAATGGCGTGCATATACTTGCCGATGTCTTGTTCTGAATGTGGGGGAATGGCAGCCGCCAATAGACCATGCACTCTAAATGCCTTTCACTCCAGTCAATTCTCCATATTTAAACATTCTGCCAATGCTGTTCCCAAGCATCAATCTCAGCAGTCGCATTAACGATCACTCATAAACACCAAGACCATCCCAAATGACTACGTACTCAATTGGTGTAGAGGACCTTGCCTCGCTCAAGGATAAAACCATTTTGATCACTGGTGCGGCCACGGGAATCGGACGTTCTGCTGTCCAGGCTGCGCTTGGTAAGGCCCTTGATAACCAATTTACCCGTTCTGTGCTCCATGAGGATACAGCTGACATGTGAATTTGTTCTGCGGGCCTATAGAGAACGGTGCGAAGGTGGCTGTGGGAGACTGGAATGAGGAGGCAGCCGCACTGATTGCGCCTTTTCGAGATCGGGCAATATTCAAGAAATGTGACGTTTCGAAGTGGGATGATGTTTTGAGTCTGTTCCAAGAGGCGCACAACAAGTTCGGAGTCATTCACAGTGTCATTTCCAACGCTGGCATCAACACCCATGAAGGCCTTCTCTCGGATGAGTTCGACGAGGAGTCGGGGAAGCTATTGCCCCCCAGCCTGAAGTCGATCGACGTGAATCTTGTCGGCCCAATCTACGTGACCAAGTGCGCGATCCACTTCTTTCGCAAATGGCCCGACGTGGCCTCTCAATTAGTCATTACCTCTTCAGCTGGCGCCTTCTTCCCTGCACCGCCCATCCATCTCTACTGCGCAGCGAAAAGTGGACTGCTTGGCCTGATGCGCGCACTTCGAACCGAGACTATCAAGGAGAACATCACTATCAACACAGTGGCCCCGTGGTTAACCAGTAAGTCTATCCCGCTGTCAGCCCTTCAAGTTACTTGGCACTCATGCCTGGAAGTCACCCCGATGGTTCTTCCTGACTGGCTTCAAAAATGGCGAGATCTACCTAAGAACACGACTGCGGGTGTTGCCAACGCGTTATTCCTTCCAATACTTCAGCCGAAGGTCAATGGCAAGTCGTTTTTCGTGGCCGGCGACCAGATCCTTGATCTGGAGGACACGCTTCATGAAGCTGAGCCACAATGGATGGGAGAACAACTGAGTAGTGATGTCCGCGCCGGTCAGAAACTCCTACTGGGTACCGAATAGAACCTGACTTTCTCCCGCTTGCAAGCCTCTGCCATTTGGTAGAAGGGAGTGGTCTACACTGATAGCTGCTTGTCTCGAATGTTATCTACAACTTAGTCTATCCAGCTAATGACCGTATGACTGCATGGCTATTCTTCTCATTCTCCCCACATTCCATCATTTTAGACACTTAGACGTACCCGACACAATTTTGGCGGACTATGCCCAGATGGCAATTTCGTTTGCTCTAACAGCTGCCGATGGAAAGCAGTGTGCGCAGCACATATTATCAGTACACGCTTGTGGCCCCTCTTCCATTTCACTTAACTGCACTAGGCTGTATTCATCAAGGAATCTCTCGTTGCTGCGACCGTTGTAAGGGATATTCACTTCAACGAGGGTATTCATATGTGCTACGATCCGGGTTGCGGGGTTACCCACATCGGGCTAGAAATCACCCTTAAAGTTGGTCAGAACGAATCCTTGGTTCAGTCTCCAAACAGTACCCAGAAGCGGGAGATTAGCATTAGAAGGCAAACGAAGCATACTCTCACTTTACCATCCAATCCATCTCCATACAACCATGTCCCAGATCAATCATCCACAGCTGGGCAGGGTGATGGGTACCAGCCAAGATGGCATCGCATGTTTCCGCGGTATCAAGTACGCATCTCTAGAGCATGCCTTTGCGGCTCCAAAGGTTCACTCTGAGCGTGCGGCGGATGGGCTGGATGCTACACGACACGGGTGAGAGACGGCGCCCATTCATGTTGCCCTCAGACACATTCGGCTCCGAGTCAGACTGACCACCATATCAACAGGCCTAGTGCCACGTCTCCAGCCGCCGGGTGTGATATGGAACTTGGTCTCATTCAGAGAAGCCTACCACACAGTCCATTCACCACATCTGCCACTGAATGCCTCAGTCTGAACATTGCCGTGCCCGAAAATGCAGAGGGGCAGCTTCCTGTTTTCGCCTTCATCCACGGCGGCGGTTTCGCCACGGGCTCTAACGCTTGGCCACAGTATGACCTGGTGCGTATTGTCAAGCTCAGTCAGGATATTGACAAGCCGGTTGTGGGTGTGCAGATTAAGTAAGTGAGGTCTTGCAGACTTTAAAACGCCCATTGACAGTTGCTGATGTGCCATCGGATAGCTACCGCCTTGCTGTCTATGGCTTTCTTGATTCTAACTCTTTGCACGAGGCCGGAATCAAGCCGAACCGTGGACTTTTGGACCAGAAGGCGGCGTTTGAGTGGATTCGCGAGAACATTGCTGGATTTCACGGCAATCCCGATCTTGTGACAGCAATTGGATAAAGTGCCGGAAGCAGTAAGTAGCAGCCTTTGAACTATTTGTGTATTATGCTGGCTAAGGACGTCCCCTTCAGTTTCGTGTACCTTTCATCTTCAGTCAAGCAAGCCACTTTTTCAGCAACTCGTTTCAATGAGCGGGACCTCTTTGCTCATGACGCCACTTCCTCTTCAAGTTGCTGACGCGACGTATGAAGCTGTTCTGAAGAGGACCAAGGTAGATGGATCTCAAAGCCCTGCAGAACAGTTGAAACAACTTCTAGCTGTTTCCGACGAGTTGATGCTTTCCCGTATCGGTCCTGATGTGACGCCCCGCCCAGTAATTGACGGAGAGCTCATCGACTCAAAGCTATCGTACGCTCAATGGGGCTCCGCAAATGTGTCGAGTGGTGTCCCCGGGACAAAGTGGTGTCATCGAGTCTTGATCGGTGACTGTCAAAATGATGTCAGTCAAGTATACGGAAGAAACCCACAACTGCGCCCGCTAATACATATGTCTAGGCCATGATCATGAGTTTTGCCTTCTTGGCACGGAAAGCCGACATAGCCAGCGCTTTCAAGAAGTCCATAGCCAGCCATTTACCATTGACCTCGACAAACAACGACAACCCTCTCCAAGCGCTTTTAGAAGCATACAAAATCACCACCGAGAGGTCAGACGATGAGGCACTCACTAACATTTTGCATCTGATGAACGACGCTCTATTCTACGCTCCCGTTTACATCATCGCGCGAGCATTTCCCCGGGAGTCGTTTATTTACCATTTCAACGAGCCGAACCCATGGGATGGACCTAGCAGCGGTGAAGTCGGGCATATTTTGGATGTCGCATTCTTATTCCAAAACTTCAATGAGTATCTAGACTCCAACCAAGAGGAAAGTGCCAAGGCGTTCGGTCGTGACATTATCACGTTTGTGAACGACGAAGAGCCCTTTCCTGCCCATGACACTCAAGCCGGAGGTGCGAAGGTTTATGGACTACTGAGCAACTTAGGCAGTGCATTTGTCAAAAGCAAGGACCCTGCTGACCATGGCCGTCGTTCTATAATTTGGCAGCTGGCTCCGGTCTTCGGTTGGGATAAGCTAGCCTTTGCATTGACTATGTTTCTCGCAGGGCTATAGTGCTCAGCTTTATAGTTTAAATACTGTGAAGGACTGGACAGTGTTACGGCTTGGTTCACCAAACAGTGAGAGTGGCTTAAAAGAGCAGCTAGTGTGCCCAGTAATTGCACTCAATGCGATTATTGACTAATCTTTTGCCCCATGGTACAGGTGTCTAGCACAACCGTTACACCTATAAGGTACCCAACACATAATAAAAGTACTATCAGCTAGGCACTGTAACATTAACATGTAAAGATCTCAAAGTAGAAACAAACTATCTAATAAGGTGTAATAGCATATTCTTATTAATTCTGTTGGATTGGCCCCTCGTGTGGCGACAAATGACCCGAATTTGCATAAACCTCTGATACACAGATAT
>JABSTB010000279.1:3705-26171 GCA_013756995.1 Neonectria neomacrospora
AGCCAGACGACCGAAACCAAGACTAGCGCTACCGAAAAGGAAGCCGAAAGTACCGCTCAGACCTCCACCCTTTCCGTCCGGACTCGGGACTCCGCCGAGCCGGATCGGCCGGCGTCAACTAGCAGCAGCGTCTTTTCAAGCTCCGCTTCCATGACAACCATGGCGCTTGTTTCGGCTGTGACGGTTTCACTCATATCCACCCTGACAGTTCTTCAAACCGTAACCGCCGAGTGCCCAAGTGGCTAGGATGCTGGTGTGATAGCTTTTGCCGTCTTGCATGATGGTTGTGTGCCAGTTCATTGTGTGATCCGCTAGTTAGTTCCTTTCTACAGAAGAGAATATAAAACGCATTGTTTGCCTCACTAAAATGAAGCCCTAAAGTTTTATCACCCAATTCAAAGAGATTGATTCCCATACACTCACAATCATGGCCCAACATAATTTGCCTTCTCTCCGTCCTGATTTAGAGAAGGGAATGACCACTTGTGATACGCGCCCACACACAAGACCTTCCCTTCATCTTTGTCTTGAAAAAGGCAAGCAAGGTAGCTACAAGGCATCACATATGTTTTCCCATCAACAGAACAAGGCCATACTAGGCCTTCTCGAACAGCACCATGAGTCTCTTGTTCATCTTCTCGAGCATCAACACAAAGTCATCACCGACCTCGCGACGCAACAGCTCAATGTCCATGAAGTACTTCTTCAAGAGCTCCGTGAATGCAGAGAGGTTTACCAAGCCTCCACGGCTTTACAAGTACGATCTTTGTGGACAAAGTAATTGCAATCACTGATTTCTTGTAGGCCATACATGAGTCCTCAAGCGCGGTATCTTTCAGTCCTACAACACCGGAAGCTATGGGAGAGGATTGGTTCATGACTCCTACAGCAGATAATAGTTCATAGATTTGTTTTTAATATCTATAATACAAATTTGAAGCTTTCACTGCTTTTCCTCTTGAAAGTTTTCAGGACGCAGGATAATAGGCAAGGGAAAGGTGGTATTCTATGGATGTTAGATAAACTCAGTATTGATGACCTTGAGCTTACCAATTCCATTTGAGTCGGCGGGGTGTAACCATTTGAATATTCCCATACTCGGTTGCTTCTGCGGTTACGAATCACCAGATAGACATCAATATCCTCACAGTCTCTATAGAAAGCATGCGCCTTCTTCAGGATGGTTTGTCGGCGCTTTGAAAATTTCGTGTTCCTTCTTTTGCACTGCCTTTGCAGGAGTTGTTGTGTTGCGAGTACATGTTTTTCACGCGGCGGGTGAGGCATGACTTGACCAGCCGCGATGGGGTATGACAGCTTGTGACACCTTGAATGGCTCAGTACCTCCTTTCTTCATTAGGAACGCATATCTTACATTTGATTGGATCTGTTTATCTCGACTGTAGTGATATGAATAAATATCGAACCACGGCCACGATTGCTTTTTAATGGAAAATAAAAGGCTTATTTTAGCGACCTTATTGTAAGCGTGTCTTAATTAACCTGGGGCGTTAACCTCAACTTCAGCCCTCCCTTGCAGCTGGCAATTCCGTCAGCGCTTAGCCATCTCCACTCACGCCGTTTCGCCTGTTTATAATAAAAGGGTGGGTTTCAAAGGCTATATATTCTGAACTCTATCGCCCAGTTGTCTCAGAAGGCATCAAGGCATCATTTCGTCGTCATTCACAATGTGTTCAGACGCCTTTCGACCATGGTCGCAGTCACCTTTCCAGTCTCAGGAAAAAACATCTCCATGGTCTCAGTCAAAGCCTGGGGGCAGCGCAATCGAGCCGACTACTCCATGGTCTCAACCTAGTGCTACACCTTTCCAGTCAAAGCCATCTCCATGGGCTCAGTCAAAGCCTGGGGGCAGCGCACTCGAACCGACTACTCCATGGTCTCAGCCTAGTGCTACACCATTTCCATGGTCTCAGTCAAAGCCTGGGAGCAGCGCAATCGAACCGACTACTCCATGGTCTCAGCCTAGTGCTACACCTTTCCAATCTCAGAAAACACCATTTCCATGGGCTCAGTCAAAGCCTGGGAGCAACGCAATCGAACAGACTACTCCATGGTCTCAACCTAGTGCTACACCATCTCCATGGGCTCAGTCAAAGCCTGGGGGCAGCGCACTCGAACCGACTACTCCATGGTCTCAGCCTAGTGCTACACCATTTCCATGGCCTCAGTCAAAGCCTGGGAGCAGCGCATTCGCCGCACCGACTACTCCATGGTCCGAGCTTGGTGGCAGCACTCCCACACCTTTCCAATCTCAGGAAAAAGCATCTCCATGGTCTAATTTAAAGCCTGAAAATGCTACTTCAGGCGACATCGCTTTTGAAGTAGAATCGGCCTTTAGCAAAATATATTCCTCTTTACGAGAACAGCCAGAGTTAAAGAAAGCTGAGGGCTAGGAAATTAAGGCAGAACTCTCTTATCATTCCAATCGACATCTTAGCTAGAGATAGAATTGGGGAATAATGTGCAGCAGACATTGAGGTCCGGATAAGGTGTAGGCGTTACAATAATATTATTGGCTAGGGGCTTCTTTCAACAATTGGTCCAATGTCAGCCGAGATTAAAAGGGGGATAGGGACTGACAGAGTCTATCAAGGAAGTTGGCAAGGACATCATCGTAGGCAGTGAATTTGAGAGCCAAAGATGTCTATATTCTAGTCAATTTTTGAGTGTTCTTCTCGATCATCTTAACTTCAATCTGATGACCTTTTCTGTTTTAAATTTACTATTGATGTGACTGAATTTTGCCTTGCCTACCGAGAATCCGAAAGATAAACTGCGCCTCTTCTCCAGCTGCAACCATAGCTAAGTCGGTTGGGTGTCTTTCCCTGCTGGCTATCCCAGGTCACCCTCACTAACACAACAATAAAGTAACTCTTCCCATTCAGTTCTGAATACATGTTGTACACCTCGCACATGTAAAGTGCGTCATTGAATATCCAAGAATTCCTTTTCTACCAGGCACTTCTTGATGAAAGAGGTTATACCATCCAACCTGGGTCTCTGGCCATGCAAAAAACTTGAAGGGTATGCATCGACCATCAGATGAAAGTCTGGGAATAGCTTGAGAATTTATGTATAATTGAGGGAGATGAAAAGAATATACCTAGAGAGCCGGCATATTATACCGGGCTCAATGAAGATAGAGCCAATATGGCCAGAAAGTTTAGGATCAAGCTGAGAACAGGTATAGTTAAGCTCTGGGTAGTAAACAAAGCATGGAGGTCCCCAATTCTCCTCACGGCAAAAGTAAACCTAATATATCTAATTGTTAATATGCTACTCAAAATTCAAGGGGGTTAAGGTGTATACCATTGGGACGTATCGCTCATTTGGCTTATACTCAGTAGGAGTAGTTCCAAGTCGTGCCTGAAGCTCCTGAGAATCTATAGGCTCGATCCAAGGGGTGGAATGTAGCCATGTCTGTAAGCCTATGGATGTAGATGGAGAGGGGTATAAGAGTAGAGAGAGGAGTAGAAAAATATCAGTGAACTTCATTATTAAAGATATGAGAAATAATGAGATATAACTGATTTGTTCATCATTTAAAGAGTCTTTCTATCTAGCAGTATATAAATAAGCAGTTCTCCCACTACAAGCTGATGATGTAGTATCGGCGTTCTAATTTTAGTCCGGCACACGTCACTTCCGCCGGAGTAGGTGGGGCGACGCCCGTCCCATGTCCGAGACTGTCCGGGCAGACCGTTCTATTTTCGGCGCCGCTGCGCGGTCACCTCCGGCAATCCCTTTGATGTAAAAATAGCTTCCCCCTCCCTTAGCTATAAAGGGTCCGCATCAAACTAAGTAAGCTTCTTCTATCACCATACAATATATCTCATTAAACTCTTATTCCACCCCAATAGCCATGGAGCATTCACTAGAAGCCACAGAGGAATTTACCCTTGACCAAGTCCCAGTAGAACTCCAAAGCTTCTATCGTGGACTTGAGAAAGCGTGCAGAGAGCTAGGTTTCATTGAGTATACAATTGCAGCAACCGATGCACTTCTTGAAGGGATAATCGCACGGGAAGTGCAAGGCCGAGATATTGGCCTTGGAAAGGTGCGCAGCGAGCTCCGCTATATTGAAGACACGATTAGGGAGACCTATGAACTCGTCAAAACACTGTCTGATGGTGCCAATTCTCTATCTCAAGCAACTCAAGCGGTATGTAATACTGTCTTTTAAACAAGTTCAGTTGGCTGACAAGCAGAAAAACTCAGGCATGTAGCGTGCATTCCCCGCAGGCGCCTATCACCCCAACCCTTCCTGATGGCCCATGGGAAGAAGAAATTATCATACAGTACAGAAGGCCCCTGGAAGATAAAACTCCTGCGGGAGAGGGCTTTGACCTGAAATAGCACTCGTTGATGGATACAACACGTCTTATCTTTGGCAGCGCTGATTCTCTCTGGTTGTGGCAGCCGGTACTCCGAGTCTAGGACCCGCTGCTCCGGAGTGGGGTCCAGCTCGGGCTCGGGCCCCACTCGGCGAGCACGGAGCCTGAACCGGGATCAGGTGAGGGGGTGGGTGGAGGAAGGCACCTTCCCTGGCGCCAGGTAGCCTTGGCAAGGGGTTTGAGGGTCTTGATGGGCGCCTTGCTAGCTAGCTTTGGAAAAGTTTACTTCGCTCCTACACACCCTCTTGAGGCCTACTTTTGTGCAGGGATCGACCACCGCACGACATCTATTTTAGGCAGATGCATTAGGAGTAAATAATTAGTCTCAAGGCATAAATACCAGCAGTCATCCCCCGCTTAATTCGATCGTCATGCCTCATCAGCAATGGACTTCAGCTGCACCACCCAGGATAACTCCACTATGTGGAAGCCCATCTTCAACACCAATTGTATCCCTCTGCCGGGAGCACATCTCATTGGCCGAAGCCCTTTTCCATCTCGCTTTGAAGTTGCTGTCCCACCTGAGTTTAGGAAGCCAGATGGGTATGAAGATATTCCGACTATGCCACCAGTTGTGATCATTTTAGATCCTAGGCAGATTCAACATATTGGCCACTTTCCTACCTATACCCAAGAAGTATTCAAATTCATCGCCAATGCTAGGACTGGTATTCTACGTCATGGGATTGGACTTGGACAATATTACCGAGAACGATATCCAGGATTCCAATCTTGGATTGAATATTTCATTCTTGAGTATGATATTCAGGTCAGTTTTTTTGAACTATTAATCTGAAATTGCCTAATGATTTATAGATGATTAGCACGCTCTATGTGCGTGAGAGTTTTGCTAGAGCTATTGTGTTCTTAGCTCTAAGCTCAATGACCCCATTAGACAAGGCCACAAGTAGCCTTGGGAGTTTCAATGTTCAGGAAGTGCTACAAGCATTACAACACAGTCTTATGAACCATGGTCGAAGTATGCATAGCAACCCTAGTGGGCATCTGGCTAGGGTTTCTCTCATTCGACATGTTCTCGTGAGAGCAGGTGGCCCACAAGATGCGGCACAAGAAGCTATGCTTGATTCTACATACACAGGAACCAATGCTCTCCGCATGTTCGGAGATTTGTTTGTGGATCGGAAAGAACCAGTTCCTATTATGGACTTCGCTGCAATACAAGAAACCCTTGCCCACACCCGGGCTTTCATGAACACCGATATGGGTTTAGCCCTGTACTGGACTCGGCAGTTCGAGGGAGTTCTCTCACTTGTGCCTGTTTGTAATGTCATTCCCAAGTCACCCTGCCTTGCTAATAATTCTAGCCTCTTCCACCCTCATGGACCTAAGGCTTTCCTCTATATCTCTCTAAGCAGCTTCGTGCCTTTATTGACGAAGCACTCAGTCTATGCGACACACTTAATAACTCAGCATATATTACACGGCTGTATTTTATATGGGTCTGTCTCATGGATCGTCTTGAGGATGTTAGGAGAGTCTCAGACCATATCCATCTCAAGAACATGTTCAACGGAGCACGACAGGATATCCAACTACCTGGGTCACAGGCACAACTAACTATAGATCTTATGGCAATGGTATGTATCTATAGGTTGGAAAGTGTACAAGTTTCTACTCACCTAAGTTCCATTAATGCTTTCCACTACATGCTCAAGTTAGAAATGAAGCAACCATCCCTGGAGGGTACAATGGACAGAATGGCGTCATCTCTTCACCGTGTTCTTAGCTATGGGCCTAGAAAGAACCACCGACTAGCTGGGTTTATTAAACGCATCGGCATATATGATCCGATGCTGGGGTTGGATGATGGACAAGCAGACTTTTACTGGGGTGAGAGAATGTCTCAAGGAATCAGCCACCTTACGGCTTTGGAGAAGTTGGAGAACATTGTGAGAAGCCCTCGAGTTTCTGAGAAGCGCGAAGCATCACCCGCGTGAACCGTGGGGCGATTCGAAAGGGGTTGATATAATGGTACTATACTGAGGAGATTAGGCTCGCCAAGTTCAACAGTCATGCGATGCTTTCAATGGTTTGATCTATCAAAGCGTACCTAGTCTTAAGGGACAAGCAGCCACTAGGGATCTAGCAGTCATATTCTAGTCTTTTGATTTGCCCATTCTCTCCCACTCTAGTACCATATTGTGATTGTCTTCTTTCGTTTATTGGATTTGAATGTCTCGCTACTCATGGGTTGATTGGTCACAGGCCCAGCGCATGAAGCTCACGAGCGGTATAATAAATAGGAAACTTGCAAGCACTAACTATCCTATATGCTGAAAATCTTAATATGAATAAAGAAAATACCTTATTTCAATTTTCGCCCCCACGTGTCTTCGACCTTTCGAACTTTATCTTTGTCGACTCCTGTCGATTTCGTCAAGCATTTCATCCCAGTCATAGCCATCATAATCGGTAGGTAGCTGTCAGAACTACTCCTGCATAAAACCCGGTAACTCGACCCGGTGAACCTATAGAGCTTGGAGCCCTTCACCATCAGGACGTGTGACCTCATCAGCTTCCCATCATCGTTGAAGACACCGGCAGCAGATCGAGGCAGAGCGTGTTTCTCGTCTTTGCTCCAGTCACTGCAGTGCTCCTTAGTTGTGGTAGGCAGATGCAGCCCGCTTGCTTTGTGCCAACGGATTAATTCGTTTGGAAACCTGCGAGTGGCCAGGAGATGTGCCCTTTTGATTGGAAGGCCGGCTGCCGACATGATATCTTCCTCCACATAAAAGTCTCCTAAAGTTACCGTGGCAATGATTTTACCGTCGGCTTCCACACCCTCTGGTCGATACTCCGCTGGTATCGTAATTTTGTCCCATCCTGCCTTCTTTGGAGGTTCGGGAGCTTGGTTGTCTTCTAGGAGAACGTCAAACTCCCCACGATACTCCCCACGATGAGTAGTATTCGCGGTGTATAACGCCCATACAGCATATTGCAGAGATTCAACGGACCTTTCAGCCATCAGGATTTCTTTAAGGAACTCTTCAATCACCGTTCTTGATTGGATAACCTCTAAAGTCGTCTCAGAATCCTCGGCGGAGCCAGCCATAACAGAGTCATCAACCTTGGTGATTCCTTCGAGGTCCTGCCATAGCTTTACAACAAGATCTTTCTGCACTTTAACCTCCAAATACCCCGTGTGGGCCTTCTTCATATTACCAGAAGTGGTCCCAATATCTTGAGCATAAACGATGATGTCAAAGTGCTGTCTTACGTTGCTGGCTGAGACCAATGCCCGAATTTTGGCCTGCTCCGCCAGCTTCTGGCCCATCGAAGCCCACTCGAAAATTTTGCTGATGCTTGTGAACTGCATGTCCCCAATACGTCGATTGAGGACCAACTGTTTTAATCCATCGTCGTCGCTCCATTGGGGCGGAGTACCCGCCGGATCTAAGGGAACAACCGCCCCCCCTGGGGGAGCAGCCGCTGGATCTTTGGGAGCACCATCTTTGGGAGCACCATCTGGGAGAGCACCCGCTGGATCTTTGGGAGCACCATCTTTGGGAGCACCATCTTTGGGGGCACCATCCGGGGGAGCACTCGCTGGATCTTTGGGAGCACCATCTTTGGGAGCACCATCTGGATCTTTGGGAGCACCATCTTTGGGAGCAGCCGTATTTGTGGGAGCAGCCGTATCTGTGGGAGCAGCCGTATTTGTGGGAGCAGCCGTATCTGTGGGAGCAGCCGTATCTGTGGGAGCAGCCGTATCTGTGGGAGCAGTGGCGTTGGCGTAGAGGTATTTGCCAAGTGGTTCAATCCACTCTTCTTTTTCAAACATATCGAAGACCCATTGCTCATTTATAATCGGGATGCCTCTATCCTTCGCGGCTTTGACGGCTACCCCTCCAGCTTTTTTATTCTTCTCATATTCTTTCGCACTCGCGACCAGGTGCGTCATTAAGTCATTATCGTCCGTGACATTGGCTCCGTGCGTTCGAATAACCTCATGGATTCTATCCTTGACTATCCCTCCAAAGGATCCGGCAACTTTATATTGCTGAGAAGCCATCATGTTTGAAGCCTTGCTGATGAAATGCCGTTGTGGATAGAAGTTGATTGTGGTACCTACTTGCGAGACACATAAGTATTTATATTTCATGCACTGGTACTAATTTAAGCCTCCTTATTTGAAAACAAAAAGTCCCGCGAAAATTAACCTGAGCTTAAGTTAATGGTTCCACCAAACCTAGGTGTTGGGCTCTCTAACACGGGTCCAGGTATCACAAACCACGCGACAGCTTCAGGGGGTCGGAATATGGATCAGAAGCCTCTTGGAGGTAGATGCAAAGCTTAGATTGTTTTTTGGTGACCTCAGTCATGCTTATCCTTTGACTCTCTTGTAGCGGACTATTGGGCAATGGACCTACGCTTATAAACCCCTGAGCTACGATGCCTTGCTGCTTAATATGGACCCTCCCTTGACAAGGAACCGGAATTCACCACTTCCGCTGCCTAGGCTATGCGGTATATTCACTTCGTAAGAAATCACTCGAACATGAATATAGGTGATACGTAATGCAAGAGTATATCATTATACCTTACGAGTTGTCTAGACTGCTACGGTTGAGTAGGAGGACCCATCCGAGAACCGGTCTGTGAGGACACGTAATTCTGTATCCTGCGACCGACGATGCCGCCTTAATCTTCTTGCCTGTTCTCTAAGGCTTTCATGATCAAATCCGTCAACAACAGCACTTCCTTTGGTATAGGGTCGATATTCCGTCTCGGCAAAATCGATCGGCATATCATCACTGCTCTTAATAACTCCTCTGCGAACCTTGCCCGTGAATTTCGCGTCGCCGCAAGCTGTGCACGTTTAGCAAAAGAACATTAAGCGATTCAAATGCATACTTATAACCATCATTCGTCCCTGCACCTTCTTACGTTCCTCTGCAATTTTCGAAACAATAACCAGATCAAACGGTTGTCGTCGAGGACTAGGTTCCCAACACTTCCAGAATGTCGATTGGATCTGGAATGGGGTGCTAATGCCCTTCATTTGAGTAGCATACCCACACCATACCACTAAGAGTCTCTACTTTATCATCAATAAGGATTTGCCGATAACTGGACTGGTTACTCACGTTTTCGGGGTCCTTTGCTTGCAATGCCTTGAGTTCATGCTCCACAACTTCAGCCTGTGTATTGTTTTCGAGCCACCAAAAAAGAATAATCTTTTTAGTTGCGTCGCGGAAGAGCGGTATTCTAGAGAGCAAAACTCTTTCTTTAGTCACTGCGTCCCTTCTTTCGCCCAGCAGAACACGCTCTTCCTGCCCTGCCGATTTCACCTGCTCGAGTATTTTGTCATGCTTGTCTGAGAGTCTTTGAAGATCGGCTCTGGTTTTGTTGTCGTGTTCCCACCTCTCGGCAAGCTCCAGTGCCAATGGCAGGACTGCAGAAATTCCAATACCTCTTGCGGTTAAGATTACATTCTCGTAAGATTCAAGTCTGTGATCTTGACCAAAGGGTCCATCGAGGAGAATCTCCCTGCCTTTATTGAGATTAATCAGCGCTTCGGCATGGGATCCTTGGCTTGTTAATAGAAGACTGATACTGGAGACCTTCCCAGAGGGTTCCATATGGTTGTCCAGTGTATGCCAGAAGGCAACTGCGGGATAACTGTGTGCGCCATATTTACTAACCCTTCCAGGGAAGAAGATGGTAAAGTAACTGCCAGGCGGAACTCGGATAGGGCGTTTGAGTAACACTTCAATCTTTGTTATACCGGACCATGGCATCATATCTGTGACTGTTCCACTCAGACGGCTGTTGCGAAACAAGTTGTAAATCCGATATATTGTGGTGCTGAGCCAGATTCCACAGCAAATATAGGCCAATATCTGTCCACGAAGACTGGAAACGCGAAGGACATGCCATGATAGGGCGGCAATGGCCGAAAGTGCAACAATCCGATGACTCAGGAGAAACCACTTACCAAACCAGACTCGGACTATACATAAAGACAAGACCAGAGTACCGATAAGGGTTCCAAACGTCTAAGTGGTCAGGTCAGATCTATATTCAGAGCCTATGGGGTCACTCACAATCCAACCAGACGTCACCAACAACCCAGGGTGAGGCCGAAGCGTGACTGCAACTATCGCGTGACAAATCGCTTCCAGTATTGCAATCCTTCCCACCCAGTGATGGAACAGTTGATATGAGCTTCTGTGTATGTTCAAGATCTGTACGATCGGCCCCATACGGCCCCCTAGGCAGAGAGGGACCATGTTAACACCCGCTGCGAACGCTGACCTTTTTTGAATCTGTTTCCAATCAAACTTTTCGAAAGGTGCCAATACCATCACCAGGTTTAACGAGAAGAAAACAAATAAAAACAATGCCTCAAGGCGTGTAACGCTATCCCAATAGCGTCGGCGTTGGATAAAAAGAGGATACTTCAGAAGTCGTACAAAGCGATTACGCAAGTTCGGGAGGAAGAACTTCAACGCCCATAGGACACATGACAGCCCAAAGAGGCTGCCGAAGGCAACTAGATACCAAAAAGTGGTTTCCATCTTGACTGTTTGTGAAAAAATTGCAGCGTCGGGGGAGAATGATTGTATATTGGTCTAATGCTCTGAATAATAGCGGCCTTAAGCGCGGCGTATTTTAGTCCGTAGCTCCACAGGGCTTACTTTAGCCATTACGCGCTGCGACCTTTTATTTTCGTCCGCACCTAGGAGCGGCGATAGGTCGTGTCTCCGGCGGTTACCACCGCTTACGCGCCCCGGAAATGCGGGGCGACGCCGGCGGTTCGGCGTGGGCCAAATTTGTAATTCCGCAGCAGCGACCCAGAGCCGGCATTCCACCAGCCGGCGCTTAATGTGTTTACTTAAGAGCTGATACCTCTATACTCCTAGCTTCATTCGTAGCATCACTCATTTTCATCACATTCCCTTCATCAAACATCTCTTTTTGGTACTCCCATCTTCATTCTTGACATCATTGTCACACTCTCTGCATCAATATATCTTGCTCATTATGATCCGACACCGTTCTAGGCGCAATAGAGATGCTGTGCGAGGAAGGAAAAACCTTCGGAGCGGATTAAGCAAAAAGGCCCATGACTTCTCTCGTCTGTATGGAGATGAAGTTCTCGTATTGATACACGGCGACGACGGCTACAAGGGTGGTTACGAGTCACATCCAGGTCTTATGGAGAAATTCACAACACTCGTCTCGCCAGAGTATATACTTCAAACCCCAGAGGACTTCCCGGAACCGGACAACAAGCCATCGCAGCTCAGGTCTGAGTCATATCCGTTTTCAAGAGGGGCATCGTCCATCAGCTCGGCATCGCCAGTTAGTGTCAGCTCTGATTTCTCGGCTACAACAGAGGTTACAAGATACTCAACGACGCCTCCATCATCAGAGTCCAGCTCATCACCCAGTCCCGCACAATTACGCTTGCCTTCAAACCCAATACCACTAGCGTCGGAATCTGACTCGTCGCCAAGTCCCGAACGACTGCCTTCAAACCCTGCGCCTCCAGCGTCAGAGTCGGGCTCATCCCAGGTTCCGGTACCAAGTTCACAGCCAAAACCAATTTCAGCGCAGCGCAGGAGGGCTTTAATGTCACTTATCGATTGCTTCTAGCTTATAAATAAAGGAATTCATGTAATATTAGTAAAATCAATTGTTAAGACTACCATGCTTCCAGTATTTGCCAACAGGCAAGAATCTCACGATTATCGTGATCTTATTTTAATTATTCTATGATCGCCTATTGCAATGTCCTCAGCTTCTACTTTCAAGGTTCTCCAGAACCGTCCTAGAGTAATATTAAAAATTCTAGCTAGTGGCCTTTCTCATTCATAAAACTAACATTCCCCATTACCCCTGTGGAGGTCCCAAAGGAAGTATCCTCAACCTAGCCCAGTCAATACATTTTCAACTGACACTTACTAGAAATACCAGAATTAAGTAATTCATACCAACCACTAACAATCACGCTGCACTGTCTCCTACTGTCTCCCTTGTGCATAAAACTTCAAGTTATCCATTCTCTTATACCTATGAGTATTTCCCTTCTATTATAGATTTATTCCTAAAATAACCTCTTACCCCTTCAAAGATCAGCTTTTGTTGCAACCAGTTTTCAGCAGTCCCAGGTTGAATCCAAGATTCTGCTCTCTTTCCTTGCGCCAGGTTGACACAATGTCACACGCCCACTGGTCGGAATTTGTGGAAAGGTGAGCTGTACTCGAATCTGCATTCTGGGCTTGGGCCTGCAAAGATTAGCCATTGTTGTAATGAGGATCCAAGGAGCTATACCACATTGGATGCAAGCTTTTTCTCTCTCTCTAGGCGCCAGCTTGACAAAATAGCACACACCCACGGGTCGGAAGTTGCTGAAAGTTGACTTCTTTGTCGTTCCAAAGCACACCGCACTTCTGACAAAGACGTTTCAATTTTTTTTAGTTTTGCGTCAAAGTCGTCAAGATCTTTCATCATATCCGACAGCCCAGATTTCATTTTCTCAATGCCCTCATCTAGAGGCCAGTATGTCAGATTCATGTTGTTCGTGTAGTTTGAAGACGAGATGTGGCTTGGCCTTCTCCGGGGAGACTTGGACCTACTTATAGCCAACGGCATTGGCTGAAGTGGCAAGTGTCTAAAAATAAACTATCGCGCGCCGACATTGGTCCTGCTGATCGTTGACCTTCCGTGCCGCCAGGGTGGGACTACGGACCGAAATAGAACCCCACTCCGGGAGGGAAGGGCCGGAGGTGCCGGGGATCACCGCCAGCAAGACCGAGGTTAATCAGCGCTTATGGCTGGAGCCCTCTCAAGCAACCACAGCGCGTACTTTCGCCGGTCCTCCTAGGATACCCCACTTTTCCCGCATCTCAAGGACGCCAATCCGTCTGGGTTGGACGAACTCGTTGGCGGCGACGTGGCTATGATTGACGTCGAGTCGACTCTATCACGTCTGAGGGATCTACCACTTTCCGCTCGTAGAATAAAAAAAATCTAGTATTGGGATTCATCCTCTTCTTTTATCATACGCGCATCAGGTTGGTACAAAACTCCTCCGGCCACTTGCTGCATTGCCATTCTAACTTCCAGACACACTGCCTAGACACAAAGACCACCAGTGACTTCAGAATCCTGCGCAAAACTGAGGCGCCTTCCAAAGACATTAACATCCCCCTGAAATCCCTCAGCTACACAACGCAGAGCGTCTGTGCTACGTTCTATTATATGCGAGACGTTTATCCAGTGTACTTCCTACTTTGCGATAATCACCCCCATAGCGACCACCACCGCTCCAACGCTGCACCCCATAGAAATCCAACCATATATCTGTGTATGTCCAAAAGCAACTGAATATCCACAAGAGAGGATCTGCTGCTGCATAGACTTATACAATATCATCATTATTGTAGCAGGAAAAACCGGGAGGGAGAGTGAGAAAACGGATGCAGCTTCAACCCAGAAGCCCATACCAATAGCCAAAGATAGTCCACCACACAGGGCGAATACACTTATACTAAGAAGTAGCCCTGCGAATAGCATCGCATCAAGCTCATTGTATGGTACTTTCTCAAGTATCTCTCTTGTGGTGTTGAATCTAGGAGAAAAATGCCTGTCATAACAATCCACTCGCTGTTGAAGTCCAATACAAAAGCCTCTAAGTCCAATGGTCAGGTTTCTTAGGGATATATCGTCATATTTCTCATTGAGCTACAACCTTTAGCAGTGAGCAATGATAAATCGGAGCTCTTTCACCTGTATGGAGATCAGACCGGTGTCACGGAACGAAGGACTGTATCGCAGGGCAGCACATAGCCCCAAATGGGCAGCTAAGCACACAAGCGCTATCCAGACAATAATTTTCTTCGTCATGGTGAGTGTGAGTACGATGAGAAACGCTGACGTTGAGTTGTTTCTTGTTTTATGGTGAGGCGAGTATTAACCGCTAATATGAGCGTCTAAAGTTAACATAACGGCAGGATATAGATACGCCGCGCTACACACTCGGATTCAAATGCAACAAGGTCACTTCAGCTGAGCTATGCAGTGCTAGCAATGTAGGCAACTATGAGTCTTATTGTATAAATTGACAGGCACCTTCCATATGGTGCACCTTCCATGGGGTGCCCCTTTCATGTGGTGCCCCTTTCATGTGGTGCCCCTTTCATGTGGTGTGCCTCTTCCATGTGGTGCCCCTTCCGTGTGTGCCCCTTCCATGTGGTGCGCCTTCCGTGTGTGCCCCTTCCATGTGGTGCGCCTCTTCCATGTGTTGCCCCTTCCGTGTGGTGCCCGTGTGGTGCCCCTTCCATGTGACCTCTTCCATGTGACCCCTTCCATGTGGCCACGTGGTGGCTCTTCTATGTGGAACCCCCTTCCAGATTTGCAGTTTCGACACGTCATAGATGAATATCCAGGTAGTTTACTGAGTCTGTAAAGATTTTCATCTCGCAGAACATAATATTTGCTACTTAAACTGAGAACTCCCATTTTCTTATCTTTCAACCTAATAAGCACCGTTTTACATAACCCCTAATCACGAAGACATCAATTAATTCCTTGGTAGCAATCGCCGTTTCCGCCACATTTGTAAGGTATTTGCAAACATGAATAAGCTCGGCGGGGACATGGCCTAGAACTTCAGAAGCAACCAAGCTAAGGCTTCTGTTGTCTGTCCTTGAGAAATTTTTCCTAGTAAAGTATAAGCTTGTAATAAACGTTGAAGGCCCACGAAGTACATACACGACTGCTTCAGCCACGTTAGTGTATACCATTAGTAGGAAGGGCGATGGCTCTGCAAGCCTTCTCCAGCGATTTCCTATTCGTTTGCGTTCCCTTAGCCTCGAGCCCGAGACCATTGCTTGGGATTGCATGTAAATATCGATGGCGGCGCTAGCTTTGCCATATCCAGACTTTGTCGAGTCGGTGGGTATCATTTTTTCCTCAAGATCCTTTAAAAAGTTGACAAACTGGGCGTAACCGAACCTCGAGGGTAAATGCGTAACTTCATTTCCTTCCATGGCACTTTCCAGAGCTCCCACAGCGGTTACCATGCGGGGATCCTCAATAGAAATGTTCGCCGGCAATGTGGTCTTTTCAAGTAGTGAGACCCAATCAACAAAAACGGCCTCGTAGGACTCAACAAAGTGTTGGATGGCATTACTCCTGATGAAATTTCGTGAGAGGGATATTGTACGCTCCAAAAACCTAGCTTTCTTGACTCTCCTCCTTACTGTGGTGAGACAGCTTTTAGTTAGACGTGTCTTTGGTTGTGGCTTATACGCTAGATTGGGAATATCAAGAAGCGAAAGCCCGTTATTAGGGAGGAGTATCTGTGGAAAACTCTTTTGAGTTATCATATCAACGTCTCCGCTGGCGTCATAGCCATCAACTTGCAGACTTAGAGCTCTCATCCGCCTCGTAATGTACGTGAGATCCGCGCAGGCCATGTCAATGAACCTGAAGAAATATGATTAGGATGCGAGAAAATAGCAATGCGTAGGACTAAGAGATTATATAGGTGGGAGCCTGAGGAACCGTAAGGCTAATATTAGTATAATAAAGTTTTAATTTAACGGCTTTGGAGGCTAATTCTTGACTCTTCTCCCGTGCTGAGAGTTGGAAACTAAAGTTAGCACAGTTGCCGTCTTATTTAGACCTGGCCAACTTAACGTGAGCAAGGGTCCTTATTTTTCTACACCTGTCTGTCTGTCTGTCTGACTGATTGACTGACTTATAGTGGGTAGCCCTATAATTTAGGGGCCTTTAGAGGGGCATAAGGGGTAGGAAATTGTGATTTTTTGGATTTTTGGATTTGAGTGTAGACTTCCCCTAACTACCTGTCTCCATCTTATCTGTAACATCCTTCATCTCATCTACAACACCCTCCATCTCATCTGTATCATCCAACTTAACTATCTGAGTCTGCGCAATCGCTGGTATGCTCATGTCAAAATCCTCGTAGAAAAGATCAACTTCTGGTCTTGTTTCAGAGTGCTCAAAACGTGACACCTGCTCAGAACCCAGCTGGGCCTGGTTGCTGGTCAAATCGTGTGGGGCACTGATTACAGCTTGCTGAGGCGTATTCAGACTCTGCGAGAACATTTCCTGGGTGCTGGTCAAATCGCGGGGGGCACCTACTTGGTGAAACGTATTCAGACTCTGCGGGGCACTGATCACAGCTTGCTGAGGCGTATTCAGACTCTGCGAGAACATTTCCTGGGTGCTGGTCAAATCGCGGGGGGCACCTACTTGGTGAAACGTATTCAGACTCTGCGGGGCACTGATTATAGCTTGCTGAGGCGTATTCAGACTCTGCGAGAACATTTCCTGGCTTTCAATCTCCACTATCCTCAGATACTCTGGAGCATCTGCCTTTCCATGCCCGAGCTTTTGTCTCTTGTCAAATGATTCGTCTCCATGTTTTTCAACTCTTGACCCCAACCCTTTTTCCTTTTCTTCTCTAGGTCTCTTTTGTTCTAGAAACATCGGGGGCCCTTTTGGAGCGGGTAAATGATTATATTCGAAGCTGATGCTGTTTTGGTCCCCCAGTGTTGGTTGGGCTTCAACGGGAGGATTGACTGATAGCATTGGGGCCTCCTGTATAGCTGGTATATTAGGCTCAAGAGAGCTATTTGTGGTGAAATTGACCTGTATTGGATTGGAAATGGCCCTGGTGCTGTTTTGGTCCCTTGTTGGTTGGGCTTCAATTGGGAGATTGACTGATAGCATTGGGGCCTCCTGTATATCTGGTATATTAGGCTCAAGAGGGCTATTTGTAGTGAAATTGACCTGTATTGGGTTGGAAATGGCCCTGGTGCTGTTTTGGCCCCCCAGTGTCGGTTGAGCTTCAATGGGAAGATTGACTGATAGCATTGGGGCCTCCTGTATATCTGGTATATTAGGCTCTAGAGGGCTATTTGTAGTGAAATTGACCTGTATTGGGTTGGAAATGGCCCTGGTGCTGTTTTGGTCCCCCAGTGTCGGTTGGGCTTCAACGGGAGGATTGACTGATAGCATCGGTACGGCCGGTATATCAGGCTCGGTAAAGCCGTCTATCACCATGTTTTCAATCTCCTGAGCGTTATTGGGCTTCGGATCCCGTTTTCTTGAAACAGGTTTTTTTATGTGTTTTGGCTGAAGCTGCGTCTTGTTCTTATACTGTCCAGTGACCCCTCTCTTTTCCTTCTGTGGAGGGCGTCTAGGTCCAGACACCACCGGCTCCTGGTCGTCCATGTCAACATTTCTGAAGCCAAAGTTGATTGGAGATATCTGAGTTTGTAACAGCTCATTGCTAGGCACTGGCCCGGTGACTTTAAGAGTGGAAATAAAATCCCCAAAGAAGGCTCGTATAAGATCGCCCATAATGACGGCCAGCGCTGGTTCCGTCGAGCTCGGTTGATCCGGGAAAAGCTGCGGCAAAAAGCAGGTCTGGGATAAGATCTTAAAGGCGCTTTCAGATGGCTTCCCGCCGCGCCACCTGGTTACTGACGTAAGATAGCTTGGTATCGTTATGGTGGGAAGCGCTTCTGGGCCGACAGAAGATGTCAGCTGCTTCCTAGTCTTTTCATTTTGGACACCCAGGGTACTAGCTGTCTGGCAAAGCTGTATCAGTGGGTATTGGCGAAGGTACGCGTCTATCTCGTGATCGCCCTTAACATCCTGACTAGGAGGTTCAGAGCCTAGATAGGGAAAGTTCCGTAAGGCTTTAAGAAGGAGCTGTAAGAAAGAAGAGCGAGCAGATGCTAAACCTGGTACTGCCTGGAATACTCCCTCGCTGACCTCAACGGATGCGACTCGGAGCTGCCCGTCAGCATTCTTCCGGCCCCAGTCTTTCTCTAGATTCCTATATAGGCTCTCCGCCGGCAGTGGGCCATAGGCCTTCCGGCGGCCCTGTCGTTTCTTTCTCAGTGGCTTTGGCAGAATATTCCTTTCTATGATCTTGAGACCTATGGTGATGTATCGGAGGTTCTCGTGAAAGGTTAGAATACTGGGTACCACCACGTCGAGCAAACAGATATTCTTGTATATCAATCGCCTCGAGTCATCAGAGAAGTTTCGAAAGATGATGCCAGATTTGAGTGCTTCCCCAATTCCATCTCGGTCACTGTGACTCCAAGCAGGAGCTTTGTATTGAACAAAGCGTACCGACGTTGCGTCGAGGAGATGTTTCTTATCCTCAAGCCCAGAAAATATTTTAGACCACACCAGATTGATGTGTCTCCAATATCTTACGATCAAGTCGTCGCAGTGTGCTGCTAAGTGCTTTGCGAAATTCCCAATCTGCACGTCTTCCCATAAACCATGGAATGCAACAACGGCTTGCATTGCTGCCCATACCTGGGGGTGGTCGAGTAGCATAAGAACATGCCGCTGTTTTCCGGGAGGCAGTCTCGCTAGCCAAGCGTTGGTAACATTCGAGGTAGCATCCTCTGTGTGCCCTACTATATGCTGGAAGATCTCTCCATCAGTGTATTTCCCAGGTCGTTCTGCGACAATGTTAGTCAGTGGGGAGTGATGAGGTAGGAGCTACATACGTGGAGGAATGCAGTAGATGCGCACGGTGCATTTGAACTGGGCGCCGAGTGTACTTCTAGCTTTGTCTAAGCAGTGATCTCCGACAAGGCAACCAATTGTGTATGCATTATTGTTAAGGAAGTCGGTATGCTGCTCCAATGTTTGTTGAAACCGATCATAGGAAATGTCCAACGTTTGCAGCATGTTGTTAAGAGTGTGCGGGGTCACGATCCCTGTAATTGGTTGGTGGGGGTCATCAAGGAATTGTTTGAAATCGGGGACATTGGCCTTGTCCGAAAACGCAATGGGACACTCCGCGAAGCCGTCTGAGGTGAGAAGTGAAACGGGGACTTTAATGGTCCCCACAAGATATTCCGCTAGAGAAGCCATGATAATCATGCTGGTAACAACATACCAAAGGAGATGATCAATCTAATATAGGGTAAGTGTGCAGTGCTGACCAGAGATGGTGGATCCGTGGGGGTGTGGGTTGTCGCTTGATTAGACCTCTAAAATAAGCCGGTTTAAAAATATCCGGTCGCCACAACTAAAGTTAAACAAGCAACACACCAATGATGAATGATAAGAAAGCTCTCGTCGCCCAACTGAAATCGATTCTCATTAATTACCCAGACTTATACCTTATGATGCCTGCGTCGGACAGCCTCCTCCAGCTTCGCTCTGGCGCCTCCGGCCTACCTGGCCCGTATCTCCAGGAAAACCTCGCCCCATACCAGCTCTTTGATCGCATGGGGAAAGCCAAGCCTCGGATTATTCTTGCCCTTGGTGGCTGGGTAAAACGCCAATGGCTAGCTCGGGAATTATCCATCACATTGGATTATAGCCAAGAGTCCTCAGTAGCTCTTGCTCCGCTTAATCACAATACATTATGGGTCGACTGCGAACTTCATGATGCTGAGATGCGTCGAGTTCAAGCAGAGCCTCGAACCACGGGGAGTTGTCGCGTTCATCTACTCAAGGACTCAGCCCCAACGGTTGCCCATATTGCTTACGGTCTATATAGCGACGTGTTGGCGCTATTCAGTGATGTGGTCCTTATTTTCGTCCCTGACTTCGGAGGTATCGCGCAAGTAGTCAATCTTTTGGGTTTCTGGATTAAAAACGCAATGGCCAAGGGGTTTATGGGCTGTTCACGTATAGTTCTTATCCACCATGAGACAGCCGATGATGGAGACGTCAATTCTCGCATTCTAGTTGCTCTCACATCACAGCTTCGTACCTCAGATCCCACCAGACAGTATTCGACTCCAGACACGATCAAGATGATGAAGAAACAGTTCCAAATTAGCAACCTGTCCCTACAGGGTGAAATCCGCCGCATGCTCGTCTCCGAGCTAGCGGCCTCGTTTTGCCATCGCAGCAGCCAAAATTTGGACTTCGAGGCGAGGCATGTCAAGTCACTTCTCCAAACAGCAATCAACCAATACGCGCAAAATCCAACGGTTGCTTTCAATCCTATCCTTGCATCGAGACTACGCTACCCATTGCCAGAACGTTTATACGATCAGCTGATCACTTTCTTCAGAGGTTTTGATGAGATTAACAGCAGTGAAATCGCCATTGCTGCTTCAGGATTGGCGATGGATGCCTACCCACCTGGGATGCATTGTAGGTCGTCTGCTGGCTCATAGAACAACATCCTGACGTTGATAGACTTCGCCCCGGAAAGGCTATTTGACCAGCTTTATAGCGACGCGATGAAGGAATGCGAAAGAGCCCTGCAACGTCCCGGGATTGCCTCTTCCGTCAGACATAGCTTCAACAGTCTCGCGGCTGAAACCCGGGGTCTGGGTATAGACCCCGCCCACCTAATAAGAATCCAGGGCAATCGGACTATGAGGCACACGTGCCCCGAGGGAATATGCTCATTGTGCATTTTTCAGACGCCAAAGTACACCCTCGACTGTACACACCGTCTTTGTGATGGCTGTGTTATCAACCATGGCAGTATTGTAGAGCCGTGGCGTTACACATTGGCGCGCTGTCCCTTGTGCCAGAGCCCGAACGCCATAGCGTTTATCTTGCAACCCCCAACTGCAAGCGTAAGAATTCTGAGGTTGGGAGGGTCTAATGCCGAGAATATTCTGCTTTTTTTAAAGGCTCTACAGCACACTATCGGCTTAAACTCCATGCCGTTTCGGGAACACTTTGATGGCGTAATTGGCTCTGGAATAGGTATGTTATCACTATCCTGCCTGTTACAAATTAACATTTTAGGGATATTTTTCATCCTTACTGCCTTTGTTGAAGGTTGGAGTCTCTCCGACTGCAAGTACCATCTCAATAGCATCACTGGCATCCGTCGTCGGCGCAAAGTCATCAAATTTGGAAAGGGTTTATCATTTGACTTAAGTAAGACTCGATTAGTTAACAATATGATGGTATCGTTGAGGACAAAAAAAAGGACGTTTGAGAACACATTGTTCAGCCTGTCAGTCTTTCTCGTTTGCCTTCTCAGGAGTTCATTAATGCTAACTTTATCAAGGGATTGCCCCGATACCAATGTGCAGTATGATGGTGGCTCGTATAGTCATCAGCTTCTCCAATCAGTCTCAAACGAGTTATGTGCCAGCCTATTTTACATAGAGCTTGTGGCTTTGCCGAGTTTTTATACAACACCTGAGATATGTATGGTCAGGATCCAATGTCGGGTACCGCCAGGTCACGCACTCCTAGACCTCCTTTTTAAGCTTCATAGAGAGAAGAGGTGCCTTTATTACCGAGGGAGTGGATCGAAGGTCACCAAAACAGCGTTATGTACTGAACAGATACTATACCGGTGTCGGAATAATCAGTCCTTCATTCGAAAGATTAGGTTAGAGGTAACTTCAATCAACACCCAAGTCGAGGTGTCTATAGGTGGCACAGATGGCAAGAGGCACAATATTAGCCGATGTCCATATAACATCCAACAACTCATCCAGGACCAAGGGCTAGACTGTGCATTTGGAAGGAGGGATCGAACGAGGGGTGATATGAACATGGGAGTGTCCGATGGTAGTACTAGGATACAGACGGAACTTTTCAAACTATTGCGATCTCTGAATTAGTTGGGAAACATATATAATTATTATCCCCATGTCTCCAAGGCGTATGAAACCGAGAGATCTGAACGATACCATGTTCAGGCCCAATCCCCATCAACCGCAGATTGACCTGCTACTTTCATGGACAGCTGAATCAGCAGCGAAGTTTCGGTACTTGAGAACTTTGCAACACGAGAATGAAAACACTCCAGGAGAGACGATCCACGTGGTCTGCGGTTCGAGGTAAAGGACGAGACCAAGATCCCAATGAACAGCCAGCATGGGCCAAAGAGCTCACAGACCTCCTAGGTAAATCCAATGAAGATTTGCAGAAGCTTCAGTCTGCTGTGACCATTGCAGGCCAGAGTCACGACGCATCCAGCACTAGCTCAAAACTCGCCGATACCTCGGCGAACCGCGACCTAGAGCGAGAGGATCTGGTTTCACGAGCAATCCAGCCAGCCGACAAGTCCCAGACAGGTGGAAATGC
>JABSTB010000281.1:0-48328 GCA_013756995.1 Neonectria neomacrospora
GATGTAAAGTGTGGAGGATGGACGGGAGCTTAACGATTCTTATGCTAGTTGATGAGTAAACATCGGCAGCATTTTAATTTGGTTCGGCATTAATACTGTATGCCAAGAGGCCTAAGTGACAGTCTTCTCTCTTCTCTCGCTTGGTTGTTCAGCAGCATCCAACACCTTCTATTTAGAGGCTGCATATGGGATATTGTATTTAACAAATCCACCAATTACATGCCATGTAAACAGGTTGCCGGGGTGTAGTCTGTATGGGGAGGGGGGGGGGGATAAGCGACCCAAGCTTGCCAGAAGGAGTCGTTGCCCTGTAGGCTGCAAGGCAGTCCGGGGCGGAAAGCCGGCCTTTCTGTGGTTAGAGTATTAAGACACAGAAGGTTCTTAGCAAGGGCAGGGTACTTTAGTTCATCACTTTGCAGATAAGATCATAAGCCTGTCAAGCAGAGCTTTATACTGATGGTGATCATTTATGTAGAAACTTTGTTGATGATGATGGAGATAGCGTGTGGGAAATCTGGCCGGTATTGGAGTTTCAACAGTGAAGGACACAAATGACTGGTCCAACACACCAATTCTGTAGATAGCAGGCATGCGCGGGCTAAGGATAACCTTGTGAGCTGGTACACCAGAGAGAAGGCTTACGTAGCATTCCTGAAGCATGCAGACGATGAAGCTATCCTCGTGTTTCAACACCCGGATCTCGACGTTCATCGTCATCATTTCCCGCGACTCAGACCTCCTCTTCCTTTCCCTCGTCCTCTGCCTCTCCAGGTCCCGTTCCGTATCGCCCGCATCCTCTCATCACTCTCCCTCCAAGAATTCCTCTTTTTCTCACGAAGTTCCCAGGGTGTTTTCCCCTCCGCGTTCGGCTCATCCATCAACCGACCGCCCCCGGCTTTCTCCAGTCTCAACATCATGTCATCCTGTGCTTTGATCCTGTCATCCGTCGCATTTTCTGCTCCCTGTAACCAAATAATCCCCCACGCAGCTTCGTGGAGCGGTGTGTTTTGTTTTTGGTTTTTTGCAGTGACGTCGGCGCCATGCGCCAGCAAAAACTCTACTGCATCAAGATTGTGCAAGTTACGAGCCGCATGGTGCAGCGGTGTATTCCCAGTATCGTCAGCATCAGTCGTCTTCGCGCCGTGCTCTAGTAGAATAGCTATAGCAGCCGCGTCGACGGGCATGCCGCTATTCATGCGATGACATAAGCTGTGCAGCGGCGTTTCTCTTTTGTTATTCCGCAAACTGGCACTTGCGCCTCTGTCGCATAGGACCTTGAAGATTTCGGTGTGCTGTTTGCCCAGCTGGCCATAGTGTCGGGTGGCGTAATGCAAAGGCGCGTTTCCATCGTTATCTTGGATGTTGATTATTGTGGGATTACTTTCCAAGAGAAGTTCAATAGTGTTGATGATATGTTGAGCCATTTCCTTGAAATTCGATGTAGGGATGAGCCTGATTTCGTTGTACAATGGATATCGAGCAGCCCAATGAAGAGGTAAACTCCCTCGACTGTCACGCCAGGATACCATGTCTGCGATATCGACACCAGCGCCTCGGCGATCAAGAAGGACCTTGATCGCCTCAACATTTGCATGCAAGCTGCCGTTAAAAAGCGCAGTAACGCCCAAAATGCCACTATCGATGTGGCTATCCAAAAAGAAGTCCCCGTCTAGCCTCGTCTTCGCATGGACATCAGCACCTCCATCGATAAGTCGCTGAATCAACTCAGAACTTGCCCATCGAGAGGCCAAGGTGAGAACGGTATCACATGGCATTTTTAACGCTTCATCGGTATGGACCCAGTGTCGGGGAAGAAAGACGACGTCAGAAGCACAAGCGCCCTGGTCGAGGAGCAGGTTCATAACCTCATCGCTTCTATGAAGGAATTCGCGTTGCCAAGGGGAACAATCGGTTTGGCCGCATTCATTCAGACTTGCAGCCGATCCTATCGCAGTGTAGCCAGAAGGGTCCCGCGCATGAATGTCGGCGTATGCTGGCTGATTATCGAGCAAAAAGCGCACCACGTCGGGTTTGGCGGAGCTGGCCGCTACACTCAATAGCAAGAAGCCGCGTTCTTCGAGGGAATCTGCTTGCGTAGGACCGGTAACGGTGGGAAAGTGCTCAAGAAGAGTTTGAAGCACGTCGACACTCCCGCTCTGAGCTGCGATGTAAAAAACGTCTCCGTAGCGCGGATGTCCATCCTTCGGACCTGTGGCCATAGGTACCTTGGCCAAATATTGCTTTAGGGCGACCACATCATTTTGACGAATGATTTGATATAGAAGATCGAGATCTTCGGTTTCAAAGAGAGTAGTCCCGTCTTGGTCAACCATCGTCATAGGGATAAAAGGTAGGCTTTCATCGTCGCCGCCACAGTCTGGGCATTCACGGAATGCTCGATAGGGCGAGTCAGTTCCAGGGTAAGACTTTGAAGTCATGGTGTGAAGGGGGCTGTGGTAAGGAAAGATGAAATTGTTAGGTGCTTGGATGAATAGGACTGACGGGTGCTTCTTGTAGGTAATTATCAGCTTGTTGTATCCGTATTGAATGCTATTCTGAGTTCCAACGGCGCACTAGCAAGAGTCATCGGCATCGCGGTATCACATCCCACGGCTAATTAAACAAAGGGGAGTCTGCTACCTGAAAGTGGAGGTCCACGTTATTTCGGAGTACAGGGGACTGTTTTTAAGCGAAAGCAAGGACAAGAGCTGGTTTGTCAAAATATCTAAGCTAACCACAATGCTGACGCACGTGTCGTTCTTTTGCGTAGTGCACAGGTTTTTGCATGTCAGAGACAGACAGAGACTAGTCCCTACAGCGATACCTGAACAGTCGAAGATGTTCGGGTTGATGTAAAAGTGGCTGCAGATACCCTCTGCACCAGTGCGATTGTAAAAGTGTCGCTCTCTTTGGTGGTGTATGCGTTTCCGGACACAAATTTGTCCCTAGTGCCATCAGTTTCCGTGAAATTGAATACGCTGGCACAATGAAGTTATCCACGGTGAGATTGCATGCGCTGGCCACGCATTCACGTAAACGTCTGTGTAGGTGTCGGCTTGCATCATGGCATACATCTTGACGTTACAGTAAGAGCATAAATCTGACGTGGGAAGATCAAATAGATCGTCAGAATCGGGAAAGCCGCGACGATATCTGAAAAATTAGAATCTAGAAATTAGAAATAGACTTGGGGAATTCACTTACCGTTGCAGTTCTCTCCGGTAGTAGAATCTGTAAAGCATGACTGATTCCAGTTGCTACATAACAAATCAACAAGGACAAGGTAAGGGAGACCTAGAACCATTCTGCAGACTAGCCATGGCTTGCCGACAGACTATGGTGCAGTTGGGCATTAGGCGTTTCGCAGACTGGACTAGACTCTAGATCAAGGAATTTAAAGTCGAATTTTTGAATCCGTCAATACACCCATCCGTCATCAGTGACGAGGTTTCATCGTCACAGTTGACTCCCTGGTACAGGGAAGTCTCGCGAAGCCGACGTCAGATCCAGGTCCGACAAAGACACGTTGGGGAACATGGCCAGCCGGGCGGACAGTAAAACCACTGTATAGACCGGCGAAATGACCCAAGCCCTCGAAGTAAGTCTACCTAAATAGACACGTTGGATAAAAGGATTCACTAGGCCTTGCATGTACGAGGATTCAAGCAACCTAGTCGTCCGGACTCATCTCTGCTTCCGGCCTGTCCGCATACTTCGTGCCTGGGCCATTCTGCTCAACCATCGATCGAGGCTTGGGGGATGATGCAACTAGACATGCCCTACGAGCGGCCATTCAGTCTCGTTTTGGTCCTGGCCGGAGTGATTAGGACGGGAACGGGCTGTTCCTCTCGCGGAGGCATCGCCAAGACAAGGAAGTGTCCCCTTGTCTATGAAACATCGCGAGGGAGTACGATCAAAAAGGCGCAAAAAGCCTCCCGTAGTTTGGCAGAGACAGCGTGCTTGGGTTGGATGAAGAGGCATTCCGGCATCTTCGAGCTGACCGGGAGTTGGGAAGAAAGGATATGAGCAAGAGAATGAATTAAGCTTATTCACTTAGGAGATCAGACTAGGGGCTGCGGGTTGGGGATTGAAATAGGGAAAGTTGTTTCCTAGAGGATTGAAGTATCGAGGAACTCGACATGCTTGCAGGGCAGTGTCATGGAGGATAAGTATTCGATGGCTTCTCTAGTTGCGGTCTCAGAGGGCATTCTACGGTCAAACTTTTACAATTACAAGCTCATCATGCACTGAGCCTGGCTGCAAGTATCTCTTAGCTGGCGATGCCGGTGAATGTAGCGATTCGACTGGCATCCTGTTTTAACACCAGATCAACCAGATCATCAGCGACAACGACCTCACGCCAACATTCTACAAGAATGCCGCCGTCAAGGTCATCACCTGAAGCGATGACCAGTGGGTTTCGCACAACGACAAGGGTACCAGGAAGTTAAAAGTGGACTTTGCAAAGCCGCAGTGCCCTGGTGGCGTCCTCATTTGGGCTGTCGACTACGACGATGGGAAGCAGACGTTCTCCAACATACTAGCATCTGTACTCGACAACTACGTAAACGTGGACCTCGCCACCGCGTTGACCATTCAAGTCACTGAGAAGTCGAAGAGCGGCAGCTGGAACATGCAGGACCAATATTGCCTCTTCATCAACTGCGGAGCAACGTGTGCGAATGGCTTCACTGAGATGGCTCGCGGCGACAAAGAAGTCGCAGCTCATGCTGGACTCGACCGAGCGCCCGCCAGACAAAGGGCAGACTCAGACGTTGTGCTGTCCCAAGTCGTCTGACGTGCCGACGTGTCAATGGCGACGCTTCCACAACAGCGGCAGATGCAGGGGCTGCTGTAATGGCGGAGAGGCCGAGGTAGGGACCACTAAAGCGGGCTGTAAATCATGATATCAGTATGCCTATTGTGAAACCACGGATTCAACTAAGCCTTGGTCAAAGTCTCAGTGGAAATCAGACTGTGAAAGTGATAATAAGACATGTCCATCTGGCTACTCAGACTTTGTCGTGGCATCTCGGGACGGCTGGGGCGGTCGCAAGTCATGCAAGAAAGGCAAGACGTGCAACTACTGCTGAAACTCGATTCCCGACGACTCCAACAACTGCGACTGGGTCAGTCATGAGGTGTCCTTTACAAGCTCTGCGTACTGTAGCGACGCTTGTCCTTCTGGATCTATTCGCATCACTGAGTAGACTATTGTAACACTATTTGGAGCTGACTAGACGGCGCACACTTCACATTCGCTAGGTGCAGATCTTCGGTTGAATCAAATCAGCAGTGCGTGACACTCCCAGTCACCTAAATCCAGAGTTTATATCATTATCGTTGAGGTTGGTCCAAACCACGAACGAAGCCACCTCTTGGAGAGAGATCTCGTGACTGTGCCGAGGCCGCATATCACTGGTCAGTTAAAATAGACCCGCGCGCCAGATGTTTTCTCTCGCTTTGTCGATGCTCTTGCTTGTTAAAATGAGGCTTCAGTTTTGTATCTAGCCACAGGTTTCATTTACGTCCTTCTGAATCGCCATGGAGCAGAACATGGCTGACCGAACCGCGGATAGGTCCTCCGTCTTCAGCACGGGAATTGATACGAATCAGACGACGGCCGGCTATAGCAGCCGGGCTCTGGAGGCCGACTGAGCCAGCGAGCCAAGTTTCATTGAACCCGAACCCAATGGCCCCGAAATACAGATTGAGGCATATGGGAGGTCCGTGAACTTCGGATGAGCCGGGACCGGTGACATCATCACAGTGTGCGAACTTCCGGTATCGAACCAAGGGATCCTCTCAGCGACTTAGGTAACTTCGTTCCCCATCTTGACAGATCCATTCGTCTCCGTCGCTGTGCTTCTTCTCATGGGGAGATATGTCACAGAGATTCCGGAGAGCGGCCCAAATGCCCCTCCACTAGACTTTCAGTGCCTAATCACCATCAGAGACCGGCTGATCAACAACTCCAACATCCTCCTTGAGCTCATAAGATTAAATTAAAAGGAACGGTTCAAGTCCCTTTACTTCGCCTGCCCTCTTGTTCTTCTGCTGTAAGTTACTTTTCGACGCCTGGTGTTGTAAACGCAGCTTGGAGGTCGTTGTGCAGCACGCCACCGACTGGGAACTAGATGACGAGGACAGGAGCGAGGTCGGAGGGTTGTGGTTCGGAATAGTATCATAGGGGCTCGTTTATTAGTTAAATTTTCCGTACTTTCCAGATACCCTTAATCCTTGCTTTGTGTCATGTCTGTATTGACATTCTACCTCCCGTCTCCCATCCAGTGACTCTCAGACATGCAGCCCTGAAGCTTATCACTGGAAGGGACTTTGAATAGCATGCGAAAGCTAGCAAGAGGAATGAAGGGGCCAAGATGGAGGCAGGCTAGGTATCCTTCACGTCCGATCTCTGCGCCGTGAAGAATGAATGGTCTCCTGTAGCTGATGTTGCCTCGCACGATAGCGGGCTTGATCTCGTTCTGCACGAAAGCAGGCCTGGTCCGCACAATCAGTGCAAAAATTTGCGATTGACAATTGTTGCGATCATTAAAGTCGGATAGGTTGAAGGACGCCCTGCATTTCTGGCCCTTGCTGTTGAGGCCCTCTTGATCAAAGCCGTCCTTATCAGAGTACTTCGTGTTGGGGTCCTCGCTGGCCTCTTGGACGTGGCGGCGCCCCTGGATCGAGACGTCTTTGTAGTTGGGTCGGTTAATATATCCAAGGTATGCCTTGCCTGTCCTGTCTTCCTCGTGCTTCCCCCTGAAGAACTTAAATGTGTTTCACTACACAGTGAGACATGATAGAAGAAGCTAGGATCCATATAGCTAATGCCCCGATAGGTGCTACCTGCTGCACAAAAGCTTGGCCACCGAGATCGACAATGCGTTTCGCCGTCTGCAAGCCACGCAGAGTCTTACAGGTTAGTAACCTCTTGGCACCGCCCATGGACTACGGATACACGTGGCTGACGTGGTTACCGACCTGAAGTGATAATTACCGAGACATGGGGCGGAAGCCTGAGACCCTGGGTCATGGGAACCGGACAACGCTCCTGCTCGGCGTTGTTTGTTTTCACATGGTCGCTTAGGGTTTTGCACGCAATCAAATAGCTTGTCTCAGCTGCCACCGCTACCCTGCCACACTCTGGGCATGCTACTGCACAATACTACGTGGTACGTTCCGATTTATGCGGTCTTTTCTTGGGCGACGGGCCTTTTCAAAGACCGCAGCTGTCATTCAACTCGCCCTCTCCATTTATGACTAATTAGAGGCCCGAAGGAGCAGCCCGGGACCACAACGACATTCCCGAGATCCGAATTAGCGATTGCACCTTTCTGTTGCTGGATCTTATCATGGTCAATTTCGCACACAAATTGCTTGGCGCGGTTGACGAGTTCAACGATGATGGGAGTGCAATGCTTGTTAGTGCCTTGTAAATCCTCTCGGTTTAGTGTGCAAGCGTTGCCCGAGTCTTCGTTGCTAGATGTAACAGTACACACGGTCTCCACCGAAGTTTGCGCCGGGGACTTGGGGTTTTCCGTATCCGCCGCCGGTTTTCCCAGCAGGAGGAGAATAGCCCATGATAGCACAGGACTGGGACTGCGTGAAGTATGAACCTCATCGCCTTATCTGGAATTCTCTTCTTTGTCCATAAGAGGAACTACAGGGTGAAAGAAAAATTCGCGGACGTTTTCGTCAATGGTGGAACCGTTTTGAGCGGGGCAGACTGACACAGCCAAGCACTACTGAATACGGTTGAGTCTGTCTGACTCAGGCTCACTCAGAAAGAGTCAAATCTGACGTTGTGGGAGCATTTAAGACAGTCATGGCGCTGTCTAGACTACCAGAGGTGGTTAGAAAGACTGGCGCAGAGGCGACGAAGACAGCGACGAAGTACCGAAACTCCGAGAGAAGTGCCTTTGGCGAGGCAACTCAGCCATTCAGGAGCTCGCAACTTCATACAGCCACTACGTAAATCCTTGCGAATCCTGAGGGGCAAAATGAACGAGGCTAAGGCACTACTTCTCAGGACTGAACATGCGTCGAGCAGCAGACCAGAGTTGGCAGTGCTCAAGATTGAGTCAGAAAAGCCCGAACAGAACATATGGCCCATGCGCCAAGCCACATCTAGCAGGTGATGAATTTGTGCCCGAACTGCAGGAAACTGAGCAGGTTCATGCTTGTTGCAGGGGACGCATCCAGCGGGTGATACCAGAAAGGCCTGTGTAACCAAGTGGCAAGAAATGAAATGTCATCATGCAATGGCCATTAGGTGAATTACTAGAGAGATTACCGGCTGAGAAAAGACCCGAGCCTAACAGCCGAGAGCGTTCGCCGCCCGCACCCCGAGTCAGAGTCTCCCGCGATGCTACGAGAGATGCCGGGGACACTATTGAAATCAATCCATTCTCGAGAGCCTGGTTTGCCCCTCGAACATGCATAAAACACCTAGAGTCGCTGCGTAGTATTGACTAACAACCCACGCTAAGCGGGGACACCCCCGACCTCGCCTACCAAACTAGGAACCGATTTTCTCACTTGGGCGAAGAACGCTAATATGGTACGAATGGAGCGACGTTGCAATACAGGGGCAATAGCGGGCGTTTTCATTGGCCATATAGAGCCCGAGGGGCAATGGGCTAGCAGGCTCTGTCCTGCTCCTACGTACACTACGGATAGAAAGTGGGATCGTCGCTGGGCCGTCCCAGCCATTCCCTGTAAGCCGGACTGCTAGGATGGCTTCGTCGCCTCTTCGTTGGCTACGAAGTTTCCACCGCTATTTTGAGTCGCCAATGGTTGACTGCCGAGAACAACGGTTCTCATCATTGCCATCTCTGGTAGGTCTCATCCGGATCTCGAAACCCTAGAAGCAAGGGTGCCTCACATAGGCCTGTCCTCGAACACTCCGGAAGATGGAGCCGCGTTGCACAGCACAGGGTATCGTGATGATCCTTTGCCCCGCAAACGTTACGGAGCCGCTTTGCTAGAGGGTTCGCTGAGGCATGGAAGAAAAAATGATAATCTCTGGTCGTCATGCTTAGAGCTGGATCTCGGGATAGGTAGATAGATATATTCCGACCCATCTCCATCATCGCCTTCCCAACGAGACCAACGCCGTAACACGACATCTCGATTTTCACAATGGGGGGCTTTCTCGTTCCAGATACCTACGTGGTAGTCGCGCCCACCCTCAACGATTTATTAATTGCCAGCATCATCTGGGGCTTCACCCTCGCGACGGGACTCTTTGCGGGGAACAAGGCCTTCAAGCAGTCGTGGGCGCAATGGCGACGGTCGCGTCGAATACATGCATACGTGATCATGATCTGGACCGAATGGCTCGTGTCTATGGTCATTGGCGTCCTCTCTTGGGTCTTTATCCGCGGGTTCATTGAGCCAAGGTACGCACGACATGAGAGAGACGAGTTTCCGCGTCGCTAACAATTAATACAGCTTTTGGATATACTTTGCTTTCCTGTGTCTCTGGGTCATACAGATCCAAACCATGTGCGGCATCATCATCAACCGTATTGGGCTTTTGATGGTCGACAAGCGCAGCGTGGCCAAGATTCGATGGTGTACTGCGGGCATTCTGGGCCTCATCAACGTCAGTGTGTTCGTCATCTGGATTCCCGCGCGCCTGCAAATCTCGCCGACATGGATCCATGTCAACGAAATCTACGATCGAATCGAAAAAGGTCTCTTCTTGATTGTAGATGCCTGCCTACACATATACTTTATCTACTTGATTCGAACCAAGTTGATCTCGAACGGCCTGGACAAGTACGTCCCGCTTTTCAGGTTCAACCTCGCAATGGTTGCGATATCGATGAGTCTAGACGTAAGTTGAGCCCCCGTGGGAGCGAACGATGGCAGCGAGACTGACGCATTGATTGTAGATCATTCTCATTGGAAGTATGTCAATTGGAAACGGATTCATGTACGTCCCCTGAGATTCCCTGTCCTTGGACGCTCCCCATACTGACTATCGTTCTTCAGCTACGTCCAATTCCACCCGTTGGTGTACATGCTCAAGCTACAAATCGAGATGACCATTTCGTCCCTGATCGTCAAGGTTGTCCGCGCGACTGGCGACAACAGCTCCTACGCACGTGGCACTGAGCTGCAGTCGAAGCCCTTAGACGGAACGGGCGGGGCAAGGGGAGCTTCGGACAATAGAACCGGGACAGCCAAGCTCTCGAACAACATCTTCTCCGGCAATCGGACGTACATCGAAGCCGACCCAATGGACGTGGAGATTCCAGGAAAGGGACCCCACCCCCAGAAGGGTATCACGAAGATTGTGCAGACGGAGGTGACGATGACACCTCGGGGACGAGACGATGAAGACGAGGATACGAACTCCCAGTCATCAACGCGCCACCTAAAGCAACATTCCCACTCCTACCACGATCACTTTGAATGAGCGCATTGAGTAGGAGAGCCGAAATAGATTATTGGACATTGCAACTTTTTTTTGTTGGTCTTAGAGAAAGCATGGAGCATCAACCGCTGTATCTAGAAGAAGAAGAGTATAGATGGGGGCCGCAATTGGCTCATGGTTCGTGATATGGGTCTCACGACTGGACTTAGAGAACTAGCGGGTGCACAGGCAGCCTTGCTAGACTATATTCTTAGCTGTTTTTCAGATATTAACAGCTTCTGTACAAATTAATCTCTACTTTGCGGTATCACGCAAGAATACGAATGCATTGCAGCCGATGTCAATCGTGGATGATGTAATTGAACTGATTCGAGCGCTGTCCTATCGCGATAGCACTTTCGCCGTTCGCTAACATGCGCGACAACGGGCCTGAAACAAATTACGTATTCGGCCTGTCACTTGGACCAAAAGGGTCAAAGGGGTGAAGGTGGCGCAGGTTTATCCTGTCCCTTAGGCCTTAAGCGACCTGGATATACCGAAGGGATTTGTGCTTCAAGCGCTGACTGCACTAGCGGTAAGGGGTTAGGCACGAGAAGGATAACCGGCAACTGCCTGACGCGGGTCATTTACATACAATACAGTAGGACCTTCGAATACGTAGGACAACACTACCAACGGAGAGTCGGCCTGACTCAAGCTAGTCAGGGGACGCTGTCAAGGGCTCCGCTGCAGTCTTATCGACGTGCGCAACGGCCAACGGATCCAGCGGCATTTACCAGATCTGGAGCAGACCCTCTTCTCCAATCTAAGAAGGCTAGATTAAGGTGCAATTATCTGTGAGATGGCTCCTAACGGGGAGGTTGATCTCTGCCCCCAGCCCTTCTAACCGTCTTTGTAGACAATCAGATCACTTTCTGTATGCACGTACCGACAGGGCATCCTTGCCCCTGCCAGATGTTGTTGGTTCAAGTCTCCGTCGACATCCCGGGATGCGACCAAAGGGCCCAAGCGGTTCAAGCCGCCGCGGAGACGGATGAGGCCAGGCACGCAGGCGCGGAGCCGTAACGAGGCGAAACGGCCACGGTGGATAACCGTTACAGCATGCGGGGGTCGCGGGGGCTGCTACTGCGACGTTATTCCAGAGTCGGCGTTAGAGTTAGCCCTTGTCGCGAGCGGGAAACAAACAAATTTGGAAGTGATCAGCACCACGTTGGGCCCGGGTCCCCATAACCCGTATTACCCTAGATCCCTGGATCCCTTGCGACTGGACGCTAGAGACCCCTAGACTCCAGGCCACGACTGCGCTGCACGACGGTCTCCCAGGCGCATACTCCTTTCTCATCAAACGGAGCTTCCCTACCAAGCTGAGCTAGGAGACCGACGCGTTGGCGTAGGGATCTCAAGAGCGGTAAGGCGTAGCTGAGGGGTCACGAGGAGCTATAAGAGGGCATAACAAACCGGTACTGGTGGTTAGATACGGCTTCATTGTGTGTGCGACCCTTTCATAGAACAACCACTCACTTATACTTTGTCACTTCAACCGGACTCACTATGGGCTTGTACACTAAGCTTGCCGATGACATCAAGGAGGTGGATGTGATCATTGCCGGAGGTAAGGCTGCACTCATTCTCAGCTGGATGGAACCTCGTGGCTAATTCATCTTAGGTGGCACTGCAGCATGTGTTGTGGCTGGGCGATTGGCTGAGGCTGATCCCAAGCTGTCCATTCTGCTCATCGAGGGAGGGCAAAACAACTACGATGTACCAAACATCGTCCACCCTGTGTTCTTCCTGGACCACCTTCACCCCTCTGCTAAGACCACCATCTTCTACAAGGGTAACAAAGCCAAGCAGCTCGCCGACCGTGAGGTCATCGTTCCCTCTGGAGGTACCCTGGGCGGTGGATCATCGATTAACTTCATGATGTACACCCGTGCCCAGAGGTCCGACTTTGATTCATGGAAGACGCCTGGCTGGTCTGCTGACGAGGTGCTGCCGTACCTCCGCAAGGTATGTTCGAACTATCCCTGTGTCTGACGCGCGTGGCCTGGTGTTAATCAAGAACCTCAATAGATGGAGACGTACCACGGCAAGGGTTCAAAGGAGCTTCACGGCCAAGACGGCCCCCTACACATCTCTGACAGCACGTTCCGCGCACGTGGCTCCCAAGATGACTTCATCGACGCTGCAAGCAAGGTCGGCTGGCCCGAGATCCATGACCTGCAGGACCTGGACGCAAACAACGGCATCGAGCGCTGGCAGCGTTACGTCTCCACCGAAGGCAAGAGGCAAGACACCGCGCACACGTATCTGCATGAGAAGCTCCGTGGCGGTGCCTACCCCAACCTGCACGTGCTGGTCGAGTCACAGGTCGTGCGTGTTCTGTTGGACGATGAGAAGCGAGCTGTCGGCGTCGAGTATACCCCCAACCCGGACTTCCAACCGTCCCTCAACACTTCACAACACCCCAAGGTGACGGTAAAGGCACGAAAGCAGGTCATCGTGTCTTGCGGTGCCCTTGGCACGCCGCCGGTGCTGGAGAGATCCGGCTTGGGCGACCCGGAGCTGTTGAAGAAGGTTGGCGTCGAGGTCGTCGTCGATCTTCCTGGTGTTGGACGCGATTACCAAGATCACAACTTGTGCCTCTATCCATACAGGACAAGCCTCAAGCCTCGCGAAACAATTGATTCGGTTCTAAGGAACCCCGGCAATCGCCAAGCGCTTATCGACAGCAAGGATGAGATCCTAGGCTGGAACTCTATCGACATCTCGTCCAAGCTCCGACCTACTGAAGAGGATGTGGCTGCCCTAGGTCCGGAGTTCAAGGAAGTCTGGGACCGGGATTTCAAAAACTCCCCCGACCGACCTCTGATGCTCATGGGCGTCGTTTCATGGTAAGTCCTTGGGATTCCCCATACAAAGCGTCTTCCAGGACAGTAATACTGACAGGCAGATAGCTTCCTAGGAGACCCCTCAGCTGTCCCCGAGGGCCAGTACGTCACAGTAGGCAACTACACCGCATACCCTTATTCTCGTGGACACATGCACATCACTGGGCCTGAGCTGAGCGATCCCCTGGACTTTGATGTTGGCTACTTTACGGACAAGCACGATATCGACTTGAAGAAGCAGATCTGGGCTTACAAGAAGAACCGTGAGATCATGCGCCGCACGGCCATGTACCGCGGCGAGATTGCCGCCGGCCACCCAGCCTTCCCCGCTGGATCTGCGGCCGTATGTGTCGAGACGGATGCTCCCCTCAGTGACATCAGCGATATTAAGTACACCGCCGAGGACGACAAGGCAATTGAGGAGTGGCTACGCGGGAACATCGGCACGACCTGGCATTCGCTAGGTACCGCCAAGATGGCGCCCCGCGAGGAGTATGGTGTTGTAGACAAGTCGCTGAACGTTTGGGGCACCAAGGGCCTTAAGATCATCGATATGAGCATCCCGCCTGAGAATGTGGGCGCAAACACCAACAACACAGCTATCTTGGTGGGCGAGAAGGGAGCAGATATCCTGATCGAGGAGCTAGGGCTTAAGGTCAAGGAGCTAAGTTCTAAGATCGAGGAGCTGGGTCTTAAGAATTAATTAGCTGAGACGCTCTGACTTGCATCTGAATATAGACAAATGAAGATGTTTTACTGATGCTCAACATTGTAAAAGGCCGGTAGTCGCAGTTACGCCGTGCTAAAATTGCCTGATTGCTTTGCGTTTTAGTTACTTGACGGGATTTTGTGATGTAAAGAAATTATTTTCTCACGCTGCTTTCAATAGTCCTCTTATGTACTCTGTAATCTGGGATAATAATTGCACTACCTGTCAATCAGGTCAATATCAGATGCACTTCTCATTGATCCAATGGACCTTGTTGTAAATATTACCATGAACCTTATACGTGCTAGGTATTCAACAGTAAACACCATGTTAGAACAACACTCGGCTTGTGTTTCATTCCATTGTATTCTTGAGGATAACCCTTGAACATTGGCTGGGTCTTGTCTGCGTAGTCAAGTTAGAGAGAGGTACGGCCACGGCACACAATCAAACCACTTTGTGAAGATTTTGGTTTAGCGTTGAAAATCACCAAAAGATCTGTCATCTTTATCGTTCTTAGGTTTGATCACTGAAGATCCTGTTCTGCAAGATGCCAGGGGCCTGGAAAGGATCGACATCGATGGGGCCGTTGTCCTTATTCAACAATCTTAAAGATCCCCCACACTCGATACTGAGATCCTCATGCTACTATAGTAAAAGGTTTAATTATTTAGTTCCCACTCTGGAATGCCTCAGAGATTGTGGATGCCTTCACCGAGATCGTGAAGATGCGGAGGCTAACAAGGGCTGGAGTGACTGACTAGGAGGACTCAGTCACACAATCTGCTGCTCCCGGACCGACACGCCCATGAACAGTTTAGTAATCAACGTGCTCTATTGGGAGGTTTGCGTGGCGAACTCATGCTTCGTTTTCCCACCGCTTTTCATGCGTTGTCAGGCCACTCTGTTGCAAATCACGAGGTGTCGCGTTTGGCTCGCGCCCGAGATAAGGCCTAGCGGGCGTGCAGCCCTTGGTCGAACGCGTAAAAAACGTGTTCTGGAGATTATGTGACTGTCTTAGGGAAGGTGGAGCGGTTAGTCATGCCATGACCCCTAGTCCTGACGACAATATGGTGAGACCTCGGACGGTTTAACTCCGCGCGGCGACCGTGAACTCGGAACGCGTCGCATTATCAACAAAACGTGCTAATAAATAGCATCTAAAGTTCCAAGAGGATGTCCGGAACTTGAAATTTGTAGACCTTGACAACAATCAAGGCGAAGCTTTGCTGTCGATTACTTTCCCGCAATTCACACAACACTATAAGTGACTTCTACCATGTCAATGGCAGAACTACAGACTTCCAATGTGCGTCTGGTCGACGAGTACCTGTCGAAAACAACATGGAAGGGCTCTGAGAATGCCAACTCGACCTACTCTCACCAGGGACTCATGCAGTACGTCTCCCAGCATGTCATTTCCGAATACTGGCTCCAGAAGATCTACACCGAGGAGATCCACAAGTTCAACAACCAGAACCGTTTTCACATCCATGATCTCGGATTCTTGAGCGCGTACTGTTCGGGGTGGAGCCTTGAAGACATCCTCCTCCAAGGCTTTGGTGGTGTCGAGAACAAGATCCAGTGCCGACCGCCCAAGCACCTCAACACTGCCCTCAACCAGACGGTCAACTTCCTGTTCACCCTCCAAGGAGAGCTCGCTGGAGCTCAGGCACTATCTAACTTCGACACGTATCTCGCTCCTTTCATCCGAAACGATGATCTCTCGTACTCCGACGTCTTCAAGTATGTGCAGAGCTTCGTCTATTCGCTCAATGTGCCCACACGGAGTGGCTTTCAGGCGCCTTTCACCAATGTTTCCTTGGACTTGATCTGTCCCAAAAACCTTCAATTCCAGCCTGTTATCATAGGCGGCGAGCCACACCCGACATGGATGTACCGCGACTTCCAAGAGGAGATGGACATGATCAACAGAGCCTTCGCCGAGGTGATGATACAGGGCGACGGCAACGGCAACATCTTTTCTTTCCCCATCCCGACTTACAACCTCTATGAAGGCATTGATTGGGAGTCACCTCGCTGGGAATCCATCTGGGAGATGACGGCTAAATATGGCGTGCCCTACTTCGCCAACTTCATTAACAGCGACTTGGACCCCGAAGATTTTCGGTCGATGTGCTGTCGGCTCCGACTAGATCTCAGCAAGCTGCACTGTCGAGTCGGTGGTCAATACGGCGCGAGCCCGTTAACTGGCTCCATTGGAGTCGTCACACTCAACTTACCGAACCTTGCCTTCCGCGCCGATGGCAACAAGGAGTTGTTCTTCGCAGAGCTTTCCGAAACATTGCGAGTTGCTAAGGACTCACTCGAGATTAAGCGAAAAGTGGTGAATGAGAATTCTGGCTTGTATCCCTATGCGGCTCATTATCTTTCGGCCACCAAGCATCGCACAGGCTCGCACTGGACCAACCATTTTAGCACTATTGGTATCAACGGCATGAACGAAGCTCTCGTTGCCCTTTTCGGCGAAGGTATCGCTGAGCAGAAGGATTTCGCCCTCCAGACGCTGGAGTTTATCAAGGAGCGACTTCAAGAGTTCCAAACCGAAACCGGTAATCTCTATAACCTTGAGGCCAGTCCAGCAGAGAGCGCTTGCTACAAGCTCGCTCGGCGAGACAAGGAGCTTTTTCCCGATCGCAAGATCCCAACCTTCTACACCAACTCGACCATGCTGCCCGTAGACACGACCGAGGACCTCTTTGAAGCCCTTGGCCACCAAGAAGAGTTACAGTGCTCTTACACAGGCGGTACCGTTTTCCACGCCTTCTTGGGTGAACGTTTGTCGAGCTGGAGGATGGCACGAGACCTGGTGAAGATGTTGACAGCACGTTACCGCGTCCCTTACATAACCCTCACGCCGACTTTCAGTATTTGCAAAACACACGGCTACCGTGCGGGGGAAGAACCACAATGCGCGTTGTGCGCTGAGGAATGTCTCGTCTATTCACGCATCGTTGGCTACTTTCGTCCCACGAGAGATTGGAACAAGGGTAAAACGGCAGAATTTTCTCAGCGAAAGACCTACCTTAATCCAATGGACTCTCTTACCAGCGACGGAAAGAAGAAAGACAGCAAACAACTGGATCTGGAACGCCAAGTCGCCGAGATCGTTGATCTGCCCGTGGCCGGGTACACGAAGTTGACCCTAAGCGACTGGCCCGGCAAGATGCAAGCCTCTATCATGTTTACATCTCGCTGCAACCTATCCTGCCCATGGTGCCACAATGGGCCGCTCGTTCTTGGCGAGCGTGACGACTACACAGTCTTGGACGTCTTTCGTCACATCACTTCGACACCACATAAATCACTCGTCATCTCGGGCGGTGAGCCGACCATCCACAAAGGCTTGATTCCATTCATGCAGCTTCTCAGACAGGCGGGTGTGAGTATCAAGCTAGACAGCAACGGTACATCGCCCACTATCTTGCGCCGCGTATTTGCCGAGAAGCTTGTTGACTTCGTGGCAATGGACATCAAGTGCGCGCTAGAGAACTACAAGAAGGTGACAGGCAAAAAGGTATCACCGAAGGTGCTGGAGTCAAGCATTGCCCTTATCAAAGAGAGCAGAGTTCCTCACGAGTTCCGCACCACAGTTGTACCGGATCTGGTGGATGTTGAGGATCTTTTTGAGGCGAAACGTTTGGCTGGTGGGAAGCTGACGATGCAACGCTTCCGCAGGGGTGACAGCAATTTGCACGAAAAGTTTCGTGAGTGCCAGGAGCACACTGAGCAAGAATTCAAGACGATGGTTACACAAGTGGCATAGGGATGAACGAGTAGCGTTTGGAGGATGCAGCTGGACTATCAAGTTTTCCGTTTGCTTGATTCTCTCAGCTTATAGTAGTGGCTGGCTGATTATGTTGTATCAGGACGTGTTTGTAGGTAGGACAGACTATAAATAGTCCTAATGATCCGTGGCGCCTTGGAAGAGCTCGATCGACGAACTAGTACTCAGTCTTCTATTCCTCTACTTCGGGCAAAGCTTGTGCAGACCGCGCACCCGTTTCTACTGAAGAGGTTGCTGAATTTGCAAGACGCGGCGGTGGAGTCTAATTCAAGATCAGGGTTGAAGAGATTGAGTCCTAAGTGTGCTATAGTTCGATCGTGTCTGCTAAGACAGCCTGAATATTGCGGATACTCTCCAGAGTAGGCTAATAGGGCAGAGGGCTTGGTATAAGGGCTGCTTCGTGTGTCCCATACACCTACCGGGCACTCGTATCCGCTCAAAGCCAGATGCCTCACCATAATGCTCCATGTGAGATGGGCTCATATTGTAGATGTAGGTAGGCCTTGTGTTAAAGATGCAAGCAAGCCATATCATGATTCTCCTACCACTCTGACGGGTATAATTTTACGTATAAGGTCATACACATCTCGCTTTTAACGAAGAAGAAAATCCAACTAACCTAACGAGTACGGCTTTATCATGATGAATTACATAAAATGTTCTGCATCTCCATCTTGCTCCGGCTGCTGGTCCGGGGCTTAGGCATGTCCAGACTTATGCTACCCGAACGGGGTAGAATGTCAGAATCTAAGTTAAGAAAACTACCGACCATGACTTTGTGAAGGTCCTTAGAATCGTCAGGTTGTGGCTAGTGTCTAAACTCCTCGATCAGGAGGTCCTTCTCTTCTATCTGCTTCTCAAGCATCGCTCTACGGAAATCGGCATCCTGCACCGACTTCCACAGACCCCGAACCTTCTTGATGGGCATTTTCAGACTGTCCTGCTACGCACTTACGCTCTGCGATGAAGCATCATTCAACTCTAGTATTGCGTGAGAAAAAGTCGCCATTGCTCACATTCCCTTCTCCTGCTCTTTGAAAAGCTTTGGGGAAATCAGATTCATTCAATATTGAAGGTATGATTGACTTACTTGCGTAGCAAGCTTTAAAATAGTTGATAAATGAGATCTATTACCGGTCGTCATTAGACGAACTCGGCGAAGGTGTTCCTCGCTCATGGTCTGTCCAGTTTCTTATAAAACGCTGACAACCATTGGTTTGACACCACGACGAGGTAAACGGCGTTCTATAATAGCTACCAAATGCTGCTTTAATGTTGTTCTCCCGGGAAACCGCTTCTTGCACTCTGGACGTATTGGGTTGGTGCGCAACTGAAATAAAGGTCACTATAGTAATAGTTGGATTGCAACTATGGGTAGACTTAAAATCGCCACTAATTTTCTCCGCCTCACTCAATTGGCAGTGGAATATTTTCTTAGCACTCAGTGCCAGGTGACTTCCGCAATAAAATCAAAGTTTTCGTATAACAGAAATGAGATGACTCTATAGCACTTAGATCACAGCTGTGGATAGCGTTGCTCATAGCTCCTTCATGTCCATTACTCCTTTCATTCTTCAGTAAACAATGATTTTCAATTCTAGAAATAAAATAGCCACAAGGTCATGTAACATGTTAGAATCAAATTGGGCGTCGTGCGGCCCTAGTTACGGGGATTTGGGACTGCACTCGCCACGTTCCCTTCAATCTTTTCTCAACCAGCTGGTTGTTTTCCGTCTACCCATCCTTCCCATAGTTTCTCGACTCTCGCCAATCTTCTCAACCCATTTAAGGTTCTGTCAGCTCCTGAGAGCGAAGAGTTCCATGATGGTGAGCCTGCTGTCAAACAAAGTAAAATAAATGATCTTAGTTTGGTTCTCATATCATTCAACATAAGTAATCTGCACCCGGTACGTGAGCTGTCTGGTCCCTAGGTGAAAGAAGGTTATTTGATTCTGAGAATATAGGTTAGTCTAATTTCGAGCAAGGGTTTGACACCTGGGGTAAATAGTACCACGTGACTTTTCGTTTTCGTGGCTTTTGGATTTGTGCGGAGTATCATCGATTTAGTAATAGATCACTCACGACAAACATTCAAAGAGCAAGCATCCATACCAAAAACACTTGCCGAGCATTAACATGCCGGGAACAGAGAATCCCTCTCGTTCTGTGCCTGAGCTCCCGATCGAGCCGTCTCCGATCAACGAACTTGTTCAACGATTCAAGTGGGAACAAGATGGTCTTCAAGCTGACCATGTTATTTTGTACGGACGAGTCCCAGTGGATGAAGTGATGAGGAAACTTCAAAGCAACGCTATTGTGTCGATTGCATGGATAGTGCCAAGGTGGCGGAGCGCAAAGGTATGGGACCTCGGCATGCCAACCGAGTGTGCAGCTTTGTGTGAGCTCGTCGGAAAGGTTTGTATACTAGCCAGTCATTGAAGCAGCACTGTTACTAATATTCTTTCTAGGACAGCCTCTTCCAACAGCTCAAGATGACTAAGCGTCCGGGAGTCTTCCAGCTTGAACCAGGTGGTATTGTCTGGGTCCCAACAGGCTTCCTGGGACTTGGCGTGCTTCTACAAGACATGGATGCTAATATTAAGCTTGTATCCTACGAGGAAAAGTCCTTTTGTAGCCACAAATGGCCTGTTAGTCGCGCATTGTACGTCACAGCAACGGGAATCCAGTCGGAGAAGCGGATAAAGCTTGCATTTATGCTATTCAAAGCGGAAGCCGACCAGTTATAGGTCATCCATCATATCTGCCGCGTTGAATACCCTGAGGCTCCAATCGAGGGGCTCTTGTTGGAGCTCAAGGTGGACTGGCGGATTGCTTTTGACTCCATAAAGACATGCGATGTCATCGGGCTGTAAGCGTGGCAATTCCAAGTATTCAACGGACACTTTGTCTTGCGGTGGGTGGAGGCGTCTTTGTCGTCCACCTAATAGTTCGAATATAATGTCAGGAATACGGAGCTGTGCGGAGGCAGGCATGGTGCCGGGTATGCAGAGTGTGTCTGGTTCAGCCAATAACTTATTAATAATATCGAAATGTGCTTCAGTTAAGCGACCAGCTTGGTTCAATAGTCCCTTGCCTGATGTGAGTTAGCTTCACGTACATAAGAAAATTAGTGACCTACGTACGGCGCATTGGTATCTCGTAGACTCGCTCACCGTGGATGTTTGCGAGAACATCCAGCAGCCTTATGAGCTTTGGAATTGCGACCCTATTCATCCGGAATGCAGATGTCGTGAATCCCAAGTTCTGCATGATTTCGTGCACAACTTTTTCAGTGCAATGACCTAGTCTCATCGCTGCTATGCTCGTGGCGGTGTACATAATAGTGTATGTCTGCCACTCGTACTCGTCCATCTTGGAGACGACGACATGCCCGTACTCCACAAGTAACTTTTCCCACGGCCAGAGTGCGCGTTCTTTCTGACTGAACTTATCAGCTAGTGTCAACCCACGGACCAACTTTTCGACGTCCGCTTGGTTTTGCGGTTTGTGGTTGTCCCAGGTCGCCGCTTTTTGAGGAATTTTCTTGAACAAAGAGTTGACGTCGTTTACACAGGCCTCATACGCCTTTCTTCGTTCGAAACGGAGGAGAGGCATGATAGCCGATATGATGGTGGAGTTTGGTAATCTATGGCTCGATAGTTGGGGTATTATATGTTTCCTTGCGTTCGAGTCATTGTCGTCAAGTGAAGAGACCGGCTGTTCATCGGATGTAAACAAACGTTGCTCGGCAGGGGTCACGGAGACAGGCCAATGTTAATCCGTGGGTCCGCTAAAAGCCCAGTGGTTAATCGCGACAAGAATTTGTCTGTTAGTGACCACTGTGCCAAAAGTAAGGCACCCTACACTTGACAACGTCATATCACGCGTAATGGGTGGTTTCTTACCAACAGTGTAATTTTATCGAATTTCTCCGGTCTTGAAACCATTTGCTTTGAAGAAAAGTCACAATTTCTTCTGCATATAATCCTCAAAAGCGCCAGGGAAGTTATATTTGATGTAGCTATTCTATCAGTAGTATAACGGAAACAATATATATTGTTTAATGCTAAGTGCCTGGCGCTGGGGTGCGATGATACCAGCCAGTGTAATCGTGATTGATTTGGAGGAAGTCCTACTACAGTATTCAACATCTTCATACTTAAGCTTCCCTTCTAATTTAAACGATTAAATTAAAGAATAACAGTAATAACACGTAATTATCAGCTTTGGTTGGCCGAAGGTAGAGACTGATGTCTTTGTTGTGGCTTCTAGACGAGATCTTGTGAGATCGACTCGGGCAAGCGTAATGAATACGACTGACCCTTTTCCCTAAGCCACACCAATAAAGTGTCAAAGAACGCCAACGTACCAAATGAGGGCAACCAACAGCTCATTTTACAATGGTTGAGAGAAACTGTTGCCGAGTACTTCAAAAAGACCTTTCAGGTTTGATGCCTCACGCAAGTTGATGTATGTTACATGGCCGCCACTCATCCCTCTTCCCCCACCACAGCTAGAGCTTCTTGGACGAGTCCTCGCATCTCCTGTGTCATAGGGATAGAAGCCAGGTCCTGAACACCGGCCCAAACACCCATTGAATGCTCCTCCTTATTGACAGTAAACACTAAACCATTCCCCTCGACGACGACGACGACATAATTTAGCTGTATAGCATGCCGTCGAACGAAAATTTCTCTTCCTGACTCGATGATTGTCTTTTTCGTGGTGTATCTCATTTGTGGGAGGGATAATATGATATCTGATACCGTCAGTTGTGTTTCCTCGGCGACCTCTCGAGCGATGGCATCTTGGATGGAATTATCGGTCTTGTCAACCTTTCCGCCTGGAATCTCGAAGACGTTTGGATAGTACGGCTCGTCTTCGTTTCTTTTGAGGAGAAGGATTTGCTGCTGTTGTGCGGCATCTCTTCTTAAGATGGCCGCGCCGACTGTGACTTTATCGATGGATAAAGAGCTCGTGGAATTGATGTGAGCCTGGAAAGCGTCACGAGTCATGCCGAGAAAATCCATCTCTATTAGATAGTAGTGTTTGTAGTACAGGAAGTGGGGTTGATTTCAAGATGAAACTTGACGAGTCTTGGAGCTGTGGTACTGTAGACAAGTAGGCGATGTGAGAGGTATGTGAATATTTTCAAGGAGAAGATATAGAAAGTTGATGTCCCGTGGTTGAAAAAGTCTATATGGTGTCGCCTTCCGGGTCGTTGCATCAATGTTTTCTGACTCATCTTTTAAGTCTTCACATTAACAAAGTTCGTTGCACAAGTACCTGCAAAGATCAAGTATAATTCTTCACAACTATCACATGGCCCTGAACACGCACTGCTACGTACGCCTTGACAAAATAACACTAAATGATTCACCCTTAGCTCTCGTTTTCCCGATGACCAGGAAATCATGCGCAAAAGCTCCTCAAAGTGCGCTCCCAACGACAACATGCCTAACCGCCGGGGGATTCCGGGTGGTGCCGTTGACAACGAAGGCCGCGATGTCTTGTACCCTCTTCCTTTCTGGCCCGTGAGAAATTTGAACACAATCATGTTTACCAGCGTATCTTGACATTTTGGCTGTCCTTCGGAAGTATCCCCGTGTGGTACTTCTTGAATGCTTCCATGCACACGGAGCAAGCATTGGAGGGAGAGCTATTGGAACCTTCGGAGACGGAGCGGTCTGGTCTTTGCAGGGCCAAAGAAATCATCGCGGCGGGGAGGGCGGTATCCTCGGTACCAAGAACTGAGAGTTTCATACAAGGGGCCCCATCTAGGTCACAAAAACAAACTATATAAGTCTGAGATTCCGAAAGATCACTCCTTGTGACCATACGCTATAACCGGAACCATATTCAAACATCGAGCTCATCCTCTAGCAGCCATGTTGCCCTGAACCAACTCTGCAAGCTACCAAGCTTCCAGTAACTAAAAGCGATCTACGCCAAAGAGCTACTCGAGGCATTGGGGACCGTAAATTCCCTTGAACTAACAGTCTCTCAAGTGAACAGCCAGTCAGTGACTCAACCGGCTTGGTACAGCCTCTGGGTGAAATTCAAGAAGCACCTTGCTTCATCTGGATTAACGCGAGAGAGGGCTTCGTGGGCAGATGAAGCCACTAGGGTTTAAAGACATTGATATACCGTACTCTACTTACCTTCTAAACGAGGAACCTTCCTTCGTCAAACCCTACGGCCTTACGTTCTTTGTGCCTCGCTGAAATACCTGCAGAGAGATTTCCCAAGCAGGCTTATCTAGTTGCGAAACAATTCCTTGAGGAGTTCAGCAAATCGCCCGTCCAGGCCACCAGAGACCAACAGGCAACGGTGAACTTGTATCTTTACTTTCTCCGTCAGGTTGCAAAGGACTACAGTTGAGAAAACAGTGTTATAGATAAAGGATTCCTTTCTTCCAACTCAGATGCCGTCTCACTCAGGAAACTTTGGGAATAATTCTGAATCGTTGACTTATAAAATTATTATATTAGAATAGAAGGATGAGTGTTTGCATTGGGATTAAATCATAGCTCTTATATGATGTAAAAGTTACAACTCTTAGGGGTCGCGGAGCAATACAGCGGCAGGTAGCAATCGCGCTAGAACCAACAGACTTGAAATCGACAATGAAATAGGCCAATGAATGCGCAACGTAGAGTCTCAATGCATAAAATGTCGTGGTATGATTTAGAAATACCGACTAATAACCATTTAGAAGATTTGAAGATGCTGACGAAGATTGCTCGAAGACAGACGCCGACTATGAGGGCTGATACCCACCTGCATGCTCAGTAGGGTTGCAAGAAAGATTACTGCCTCCAGGTACTAAATTCCTTATTGAAAGCTTCAATGATATCATTTTCTTGAAATTCAGGGGTTTGTGAGTTCCGTAAGTCGCTCAACAACTGAGAAGCCTCTTGGCGTCTTGCGGCCATGATTGACGCCCGAGTTTTCGTTTTCACGGCGGTGCGGATGCTCTTATAGATACCAAGACTGGGATATGCTACGATCCCGAAGGCGGCTAGAATCCTGAAAGTTAGCAATCTTGCTTCTACCACCAAGGTTTGAGTTAGTTAAGAGTTGGATGCTTACCTGATGAGACCTTTGTAGAGAAGCCCATAAAGCCCTTTGCTACTCCCAAAACACCCCCTACTACACCGTCCTCCATGACACCTTGAACCGGTTTGACTGCTAGATCGGCAAAGCCCTCACCAACACCTAGCAAGCTTTTGCCAGATACTTTGAGGCCAGACTTCCAGTCCGTTATTTGACCGTAATCCCGCACCTTTTCGCCGTAAAGCTTCGGAATAGCACGGGACCCTTCTGCAAAAGCTAGTGGCATATCGAGGAGGACGCCTTTGGAGTAATGTTTGAAGAAATCTCCGACGCCAGAAGCAGATGCCATGGTCATTGAAGACACTAATTTGAAATCTTCGGATGCTTTTTTGCTGCGTGTCGAACCGTTGAGTGACATGCTTCCCGTGGTGCGGGGCGTGAGATTGCTTGTGGACGATGCTGTGCGGAGCGACCCCACGGTAGTTGGTGACGAATCCCCGAGGGAAAGTGTCTGAGAAGATGAGTCATATGTTGATGTCGTAGATACAGCGTCGCTTGCTGCTTGTGAGGTGCCCTTGGCCGCAACTGCTGCGCGATGGACTTCGATAGGTCTCGAAACAATACCGGCGATGGAGGAAAACATGCCATAGTAGGTACCCACCACAGCAGACGCTGTCCCCGTGAATGGGTCCCATCGTTTGTTTTCGATGACGATCTCCAAAGTGTCATGCCTGAATTAAGATCAATCGTTGTTAGCCCAGTTGGTCATTAGAGTAAGTTCACAGCACGACAAAGCTCGTGCCGATTTGGACGGGGGAGTCTACACTCACAGTTTGACATGTTTCTTGTCGATTTTCAGATGATCGAAAAGAACTTCAGCGGCAAGGCCGGAGAGCTTTACAACTTTGTCTTTCCGGTGATACGCCCAGACCGCTGGCCGATCCTTGAGAATGTCGCAAGGCAGGCCAACCATAGGCAGATTTGCATGGAACGACTGTGCTGCTCTTTTCACGCCCGATTCGTTTTCCATCTTCAAAGCAATTGTTCGAGCGGATGCAACCACGTCCTCTTTGAGACAAAAACGAATAGCTTCAGCTAGCTTATCGGAATCCAGGGCTTTGTAGGGAATCGGCTTTGGTCCCGCATTCGCTGCCGCGGCCATATTACCCCAGAACTGTTGGCTGCACTCAAGTCAGTACTCCTGGAGGATTATGTTTGAGAGTGGTTGACGAACTCGCCGAAGAATGGAACAATGACCGTTGGCCGCCCAAACTTCAGACCACAAGCAGTAGTACCTGCTCCGCCATGATGCACAACAGCTGCTACATGCTGGAACAGCCACTCATGCGGGCAGTCATCACTGTAGTAAATATTTTCGTCTGAGTTCTCTGCCCCCCCGAGTTTGCACCAGCCTCTTGATATGATGGCGCGCACCCCTGTTGACTTGATGGCAGACAACAAGATGGTTGTGACCTTTTCTGGATCATCGATCACGACGCTGCCGAAACCGATATAAATCGGTGCGGGGCCCTTATCTAGGAAGGTAGCTAGGTTGGCAGGCGGGGTGTATGAGGGAGGCTCCCTGAAGAAGAACCCACAAACATCTATTACAAGTCAGCTTCTAGTCAAGTATATTGATATCCTCTCGTTACCTATGTGGCTGTCCCAGTCAGCAGGTTTTGGTATCAGTGCTGGCGACCAACAGTATGTGAAGGGGATCCGTAGGGTTTCTAGGAGACCTGGACCCTCTGATAGTGGCACGGGTTCCAGGTCCAGGGTCTTTCTCCAATCGTTGATGATATCTCCGAGTCTAGCCCAATTGTCAGCCAGATGAGACAACATGGGAAAATGTCGCTTACCCTTGCCAAGTCATCCATTCGACCATAGAATATGATACAAAGTTAGATGTCCCTTCGCTCACCGATGACGTCTTCGACTGTTTCAGGTTTGCTAGAGGATGTGGAAATGACTTTGTACTTGACCAAGGCATCGTGAACATCAAGTGCACAGGGATGCCAAGGGCCTGCGAACAATGAACGTGTGCGAAGCTAGGTGGATTCGCGATGATGGCATCTGCAACGAATGGTTTGTTAGACCTTGGGTCAGGGTCCAGACACGAACGCCAGCAGCCATTCAGCATCTCCGCCACCATCTTCCGCTTCTTCTTAATCTCTTTCACCTTAAGTGACTTCATATTCGGAATCAACCCAGGGTTCTTCACCATGTAGGCCATGAGCTCGGATGGATCCCCACCGATGGGAAAGAATTCCAAACCATGTTCGGTTACAAACTGCTCGAAGACGTCGTGTGTTGCTAAGCGGACTCTGTGACCGCATTTCTGTAATTCGTTCCCTAGTGCGATGAAAGGTTGTACATCTCCCCTACTACCAACAATTTGGATGACAATGTTAAGGCGAACGTTCCAGTGCCTCGGTTCAACTTTTGGAGATTCTGGTCGGTTCTCCCAGTAGTCGGGTGGGTGGCTCGATTGTGACGAACCAGCTTGCTCGGGGTCGGAGGTGGGTGCAACTGGGACAAACTGTGAGAGGGTTTGGAAAAATCTGGAGTCGGGGTCCACGATGACGCGGCCATCATCTATAATTATATCAGAATCACTATACTGTAGAAACCCCGTCTTGTTGTCTGCCGGGCTAGTCATACCTGCCACCCTTGTGTCCCCTTGGAGGAGGGTTGATCCGAGGGCGTCTTCGTAAGAAGGTAGCTCCTCCACCACCTCCAGTCCCTCGGCGTCACGAATGGCCTCCTGTGATTTACTCTCCATTGCGCTGGTTGGATAGGAGAATGCTGATGCCTGTATGGGAAAGTCTAAGAATTATGTGGCAAAAGGGCAAGGTTGATGGTTCGGCTTGGCCTTCGGAAAGGCAGTAGTCTCAAGAATGTGGAAGATCGAATGCCAAGAAAGACTCACAGGGGAGAATACGGACGTATGTATTATTACTTATCAATTGGGGCCATTGTAGCCCAAGTCATGGCTCGGTCTCGTAAACGCCCCTGCCTCGCTCTTGCATTCGGTCTCGCTTTATGCTTTGGTTGGCCTATCAAGGGCATGGCTTCATCGCTCTAGTGTGCTGGAACCGGCCCAAACCATGCTTGCTCCACCTTTTACTGCTTTTGTAACCAATGAGTGGTACCAAAGGCTGGCAGGTAGGTTTTACCATCTGTCTTACCGCAAAGTTTGCAGATATCCGTGGGAGCGAATACGCGTATAACTTCTAATTTGGTAAAGCGTAATTTCGACAAATCTTTAGTGTCAGCCTGTCAGAGTGGACATGGGCAGGTGGATAAAACCCACAAAAGCATTGCCGTGCAATCCCCTGTTGTTGCCTGATGACGTCAACTGAACTGGCTCTTCGGAGCCTCATATCTGAAAGAAGTACAAATTCTACTTGTAGGTCACTTGCCACATACATGTAGTTGTACTATTTGTGGTGGTAAACTGTTGTGTTATCCTTACAAAACGTGGGGGGACGTATCTGGTATTGGTCAGTTGTTGCAACGGCGTTGGGCTCACAGAAAAGGTCTGGTGCCAATATAGTTCTGGGGAAATGGAAAATTGCACCCAGCCACCTGCCTGTCGCGGATACGTACGAGAGAAGCGTCCTTCTAGTGGGGTTGCGGTCACTGGACAAGCATGTCAACCAAGGTAACGGAGGGTAGGATTCATAGCATTCCTTGACAAGGAGTAAGCATAACACAGCGACATGACCTTGGCTTTGAACGTTAAATTGTATTTGTTCCGAAATCATTCACACCGCTAACCCAATACCATCGCCAGCAGCTAAAGATTTGCTTTTAGATCTAACCAGTAATCTATCTTCGCTGTCGGAGTGACAACCTCCACTAGAAGAGACGGATGTATGTTGACTTGCGGTTTCTTTGTGAGAAGCAAACGATTCACGATGTTTGGTGGTTGTGTTTCTAACAGAAAGAACTACCATTGTGGTGGAAGCCCGAGAAGATATCCGCTGGCGTAGTCGTGGTAAGCTCGAGGCGATGATAGCAAGACAGATCTCAAACTGGCTGCAGCATGCGATCCACGACGCGATGAACGTCAGGTCGGCAGATTTTGAGTAAAGAACGGCGAAAGCTGCCCTGAGAAGAGAGCACGAGGCTGCAAGAAAACCGATGGAAGCAAGTAGGATAGCAGTAACCTTCTTACGCTTTGGGACCTGCAGCCTTAGAACCAAGAGTATGGGGACTGCTAGAATGGCGAAATCGACAAAAATGTGAACGCTTGCGACGATTAAGTAAAACGGGATATAGCCCTTGCACTTGGTCTCGGAATCGAATCGCATTCTGAGGTTGTAGTTTGATTGTATGGGGAGACACTGGGTGAGGAACACTGACAGTGTTGTTGGCAGCCAAATGACCCAGTGCCAGAAGCCCAGGCGTACGAGCCAGAGCAACCAAGGAAAAGAAGCGTGGTTGACAATACGATATGCGCAAGCGAGAATAGACATTTGGGTAAAGAATGTCGAAAGGATATAAGTCGGCATGTAGGCGTATATTAGCTAGGTACTTGTTAGCCCTGGATTTCTCAACCTCGGTTCCGCGAGCAAACTGACTGGCAACACTCGAACAGCTTCTTCATATGTCAACTGCCAGATGTGTTTTCCAAGACCTGCTGTGGCAATACCCACGGCCGTGTTTGCTGTAAGGCAACACAGAAACATGGCCGCAGGCGCCATCAGCCAATCCTCTAGGATGAGGCGGCCATGGTGCCGCCAGCTGAGCCACCAACGTAGCATCAACACCGCTAATGCTACCACGGTGAAAGAGATAACAACAATGAGCATGCCAAGGCTGTGGGGGTAGACTTTGTCGTAGTTGTCAAGCCGTTTCTGGATGTCTTCGGGGCTCAAAGCACGGATGCCCTCAGCTTTGCCGTTGGCGATTGCCACAAGCGCGGCGAAGCCTGTGGGAGCTGAACTCTGGTTATCCAAAGGCATAATGGCACCTGAAGAATAATTTGATGAAATATAGGGAGTCAGAAGCTTTTCACAGAGATGCAGCCGTTTCAGGTACAGTGGGTCATCACCTATATTTATCGTGATGAAGATTATACGCTCTTTGACCCCCTGGACATTGCATTAATACTGCACTTGCCTCGGAAACACTCTGTGCAACCAAAATGGAGGTCGATCCATAGTCTTGCATGTGAGATCGATGTCGGCTGACTCGTAGATAATGAATCTCTTTAGCATAAGCAGGAGGATGTCGTTCTAGCCAAACGTGGTCAAGTGAGGTGATAAACGTGCAGCCTGGACGCCCAGAAAGAGGCGGGGAACCCTCCTCAGGATTACCTCCGAGGTCTAATTATCCACAATCCCCATATCAGTAATTCATTCAGGAGAATATTGCTTTCGCCAGATCCTCGTGTCACTACTTTGACAGAAATCTCCCAGAACTTACTACTAGGCGCGCTTAGTGAACGCATGCTACGCTGGTTCTTAATTACGGGTTGTAGTAAATATAGAAATAGCTTAATTCGAATCTTGTTCTTTTTGCAATGCATTGTGTAGCTAGAGGGTATCACATGCGATGTATAAGACCCTTCTCATCCTCCCAGGCACATGGAACACCTGCCGAGCTTTCTTTCAGGAGGATTGTCGACTCCGCCACATGTCTCCTGTCTCCTGTCGACCGATAGGCGGATATCGTACTGCAGCTGTCCACAAATCAAGGGTGGATAAGTGACACTAGTGTAGGAAACGCATCCGTCCAAGGAGAACCTAAATCCCAGTTTCGAAGATCAAACACAGCAGCCTCAAACTCTGGGCTGACGGAGACTTGTCCTCCGTTGTCAACAGCCAGCAGCGGGCAACCAGCTTGCCATCGGAAACGAAGCGACTCCAAGTACATTTTAGCTGAATGACGGGATTTCATCTTGGCGTGCGCACACAGAAAGTCGCGCAGATCAGGCCACGGGATGTAATCGATGCTCACTGGATGCGGATATGTGTGTTGCACCTCAGTTGGAAGTAGCCAAGAAGGGACGTCCTTAAGCGTGACGGGATCTGGGTTCAAGCGCCACTGCACCAAGGGATTTCAAGTCAACAACGAGATGAGCCCGTGTTTCAGGGGAGGGGACAACATACACGCATGAGCCGGTATGCGAAGAAATAGACACCAAACAGTGTTTCCACGTTGGCCATTGGAAACCCTTTGAGAAACGACGTGAGGAAGCATGTAACCACATTGTCACCATATGAGTGGAGTGTCAGATTTGGCAGGGTAGGGTTCAGGGGGAGGGAGCGCGCCTTGTGCGGATCCTGGGGAAAAGCAGCATGGGTCTCGTAGAGGATCGTGAAGCTGCAGTATTCGAGACAGTTGGATTGGGAGAAGTGTTGAACGCCACACCAACAGCTGACGGGAGGCGGCGTGGGTAACATGGCCGGGATCAAGTTCAATCCTGGCGTTGGTAGGGATTCTCCAACCAGACCGGGACAGAAAGCCCCAGGACCAACTGCTCCGCCCAGAGATCCTAGCGACCATGCCGTCGGGAAGGCTGGGTTCAAGACTAGGGAATCAATGTCATGTGCTTCGCCAGGGACGGGTGATGCCGCGGGACACATATTGACAGTCAACCGTTGTAACCATCTTTGCTGCGATGCGACCAGATCAGCTCCGAGTTGAGGCAAGGCGCGCAGCTGTGCACGAATGCCCTCCAGGTCTTTGCAGATGTGCGCAATGTCCGCTTCCATGCGCTCCATCCGTAGCTTGTGCTCTTGGCGGTTCTCCTTGTGCTTAAGCTGGTCGGCTCGTCTCTTCCGGTTCAGTTGCGCTTCGGTTCGGACCCGTCGGTTGGAAGAGGCCGGTGTTGGAGACTTGGGCATGGTGTACGGCTAGACGCGCGATGCTAGTGCTCAGGGGGCTATTGTCCGTTGGCAGGTGAATGCATGAATAGTTGAGGTAATTAAGCTCAGATCGCGACTGCAACGGGTCGACGTCGACCAGCTAGTTAAATAGCCCGGGCTGTATCCGCGTTGAGCAACAACTGCGTGCTTACGAGCCTACACGCTTTGGCAGATGCGTACATGAGGATGTACGCCAAGGCCTTGCCACCGTCGGCAACTCACCCAGGACAACCAGGATAGCCTGAACACGGGAGCGAAAAGGCGGGGTAGGTGTGACGAAGGGAAAGATGGACATGAATCTATTCCCAGATGGTCTTAGTATGACGGTGATGGAAAGCCAAGCATGGGGGGAACCTTGTCAGTTTGGGATCAGGTTGTAAGCAAAGGAGCACCCAATCCAGCTACGAACAGCGGGGAGGCTCCTACAAGACCCGAAAAAGCAATAAAAAGCCACAACTAGTCGAATGGTATCGGAAATGAAAGACACAAGAACGAGCTAACAATGCGGCTGTCGTTGCGATCGATTCATAGTTGGTGATGTGTTGAAATCATCGTCTGAGCTCTGGTCTACGTAGTTAACGCCACATAGTCTTGAAATCATGTCCGATGAGAGCAACCGTTTCTCGATATAGCGCGCAAACGCAATACAATTTTAATCAATACCTGAAACCACCAGTCCTTGTCCTGAGGATACCTTCGGGATCTGCCTGGAGCTGGAGAGACTTGAGCTTAGCGTAGTCACGGTAGCTGCCCGTGACGTTTTGATCTGCCATAGCATCGTTCATGAACAATGGAAGATAAGCCTTCTTCGAGTAATCTTGCCCCTTAAGCCAAACAGGGATTCTGCGCTCAACCCAGGCCGTCAGGTCCCTTGAAAACTGGCGCATGATCTCGTCGTCCTTCTTGTCAGACCATGAGCACTGAATTTCGAGGATAACGCGATCGGGATCTGTTCCAGTCAAGCCCATGGCATTTCCGCCACGGGCCTCCGTATGTTTCCCTACAACGGAGGATAGTGGCTGGAAATCGACTGAACACTGCGAGGTCAGGTGCAGAGGGGATGTCAAGTAATCTTTCGTAATATCTCGCATTTTGTTCGAGATTTCGGCGTAGATAGTAGGGATACTTGAAATGTACGGAATTGTAATAGTCTACCACAAGTTAGTCGGATGCCGCAAGTATATGGATGCGCGCGGACACATGAAGTTCAAGACTAACCCTGAAGGAGACTCTGGAGTTCAATAAAGACGCACCAACGCCGTTGAATTTGAGCTAATTCATTCAGTTGGCATCCAAAGCTTGTTTTGTTTTCGTAGGTGACTTACTAGTTCGGGGTAAGTCTGCGCTTTGGTGATATCAATCAAGGAGTCAATCTCAAGAAAGTCTGCGAAGGGCCCCGATGTCGGTGGCTTCTCCCCGTCGTAAAAGTAGAAGATGATGAAGGCCCTTGTGCTTCCAATAGCAAAGAGGTTAGTAACAATGATGGCAGTCTTTTGATCCTTGTTGTTGCTTGGGACGAATTCGTGGAGTGTTTTGAAGATCTCCTCAGTTTTCGAGTCGTCATAGATGCGAAGACCACCCCAAACCCTCCCAATTGGATCGACCTCAATGGTGAACTGCGTTACAATTCCTTCGAAGTGTCAGCTCTCATTTCGCTCACGTTATTTGACAAGGTGACGAACCGAATTGACTGCCGCTGCCTCGCAAAGCGACGGCAAGTTCGGGTTGGTCACGGGCATCGACATGGACGATGGTGCCGTTCGCTGTCACTAGTTCCCAACCTATAATGCTCTGGTGTTTGTGATCAGCTCAAGCTCTTTTGTGATATAGAGCCAGACTCACATCGGCAGCCAGTCCGTATTGCGAGCTTAAGAAGGATATTCCTCCCTGAAGAAGGTATCCACCAATCCCAACGATGCCTATTGTTCGTTAACACTAGGAGGAATGAGAATACTTGGGAATTATCTCCGGGGTTACCTAGTCGGCCTCCAACCACAGTTACACCTTCTTTGCCCAGAGTGGAAATGACATCGTTCCATTCTCCGCCGGGCTTGACATACGCGAGGTTCTTGCTTCTGTCATATGCAGTTCCAGAAATTGCACTCAGTGAAATGAGCACACCGTCGAGAACAGTTGCATGGCCAGGGTTGGGGTCGTGTCCTCCGCTCTTCGCAGTGAAATTGACGTCTGGATATTTGTTCAAAACTTTCACGGTTGTTGCGACTTCCAGAGCGGACACCGGAAGAACCACACATGCGGGCTTGATGTCTCGCAGCACGGTAGACCAGTATTCAGAAGCTTCTTGGTAGTAGTCTATGGTCAAGGGAAGGGAAACTCGACCTGGTAGAGCTTTGGACAGTTCCTTGCAAGCCTTCAGAGTGGACGCTCTCGGTGCCGCGAAGATGAGTTGGCCCAAAAGGCATACAGACAACAACACCGGACTGAAGAGATGCATGGTGTTCGAGGAGATAATAGAGAGGGGTGTGTCAAATTATTTTGCAGTTATCATATCAACTGGTTTGAGTTTGATCTTGATTTAAATACCCTGAAATTCAACACCTGCTGGCGGCACATGTTTGAACCCCAACACCCGTGCATCGACATCCTTTGATCAATCAAAGCGCGAAGAAACAGGCTCAAGTCTCTTCCATGACCGTGACATTGAAACCATCAATCGTGGGCATATAAACCGCATGTGAATGTGTAGAACGCCGAGGTTTCTACGATGAAGGTGGTGTTATTCCTAATGAACCTAAGCCCTTCAATATCAACCATGAACGTGAGAAACTGGCTTGAATAACTTGCATATGAAAACTAAGCACTATTCCAATTGGGTCTGAAGCTGGTCGTGACCAATTCGGATATGCCTTACCAATAATCCCTGCGTTGGTCGACGTCGACCCGACTGCCCCGCCCAAGCTGCTGATGGATGCAACTAATAATCCTGGCACCCTGAACGAACTCAAAGCTGCAGTTGAAATACCAATCACAGGGGGCAGCTCCGTAAGGCCATTCGAGGCTCGCGACTTGAGCTCAATTAAGGTCTTCATGACCCACCCCGTATCCGGATCGACATGCTAACATGCGGGGTAGCTCGGCATACCTTTCCTGAACTAACCTAAGTTGAAGCAATATCGAATGACTTTTCTCCGCTAGGAACCAAGGCAATTCTAGATGAGCACTGCTTCTCCCCTGCATTGCCGTGGGATAGTTCCCCGCCCAATCTCCCCGTGGGGGGTGAGTGAGGTATTCCCGTTTAGTTGAAGCGATCGCCGCAGGACTACCTACTTGGGAGCTAAGTCACACAGGTGTGATCGCAGTTGAAAATTGATCTCACATGTCTTCAAATGTGATGGACCGAGGGAGATTTATGTTTGGAGCTTAGTCTATTCGTTGGAAATGATATATGATTCAGGAAAGCCTTACGTTGATCATGAATAGTTAGGCATCGCTTTCTACATCCTGAACTGGTTCGAAGTATCTACCCTCGCGCAGTCTCTGAGCTATTCGTCATGCTCCCACGCTTTTCAGGACTTTTGTTTCTCTTCGGGGCTTCTCTGGCTCTCTCCGAGCCAACGGAGCCCCTTGAAGAGCGTGCTGCCGGGACCGCTACTGTGATTCTTCCCTCTGCCACTATCCTAGGCAACGTGAAGAACAAGGTGGAATCCTTTGGCGGCATTCCCTATGCTGAAGCGCCTGAAGGAAAACTGCGACTGAGACCACCCAAGCGCTTGGAAAGATCTCTCGGCGTGTTCGATGGCACGGGTCCTGCTGGAGCCTGCCCACAAATGGTATCGAGCACGGAGAGCACAGATGTGTTGTTTGATCTTCTCGGCACCATTGCCAACCTTCCCTTCGTGCAAAAAGCGACTGGCCAGAGCGAGGATTGTCTCACCATTACGGTGGCCAGACCGGAGGGAACTAAGGCTGGTGCGAAGCTTCCAGTGCTCTATTGGATTTTCGGTGGCGGTTTTCAGGTATGTCAAGCTTCAATCCCAATTGACTCCTAAACGGGTTTACTAATATGTGTACTGCTACAGCTTGGATGGTCATCAATGTACGATGGAACCAGCCTTGTCAATTACGGCGTCGATATCAAACAGCCTTTCATCTTCGTCGCTGTCAATTACAGAGTGGCCGGGTTCGGTTTCATGCCTGGAAAAGAGATCCAGGAGGATGGAGCAGGCAACCTTGGCCTTCTTGATCAGCGCATGGGCCTCGAATGGGTTGCAGACAACATTGCAACATTCGGCGGCGATCCTAGCAAGGTCACAATCTGGGGTGAATCAGCCGGCGCCATATCAGTCTTCAGCCAACTTGCCCTCTTTGACGGCGACAATACCTACAAAAGCAAACCGCTGTTCCGTGGAGCTATTATGAACTCTGGAGGCGTCGTTCCATGTGACCCGCTGGACTCGAAGAAGGGTCAGGCGGTCTACGATAAGGTTGTCAAGACTGCGGGATGTACTGGTACCGATTCCCTGAATTGCTTGCGCGAGCTCGACTACAGCGATTTCCTCGATGCGGTCACTTCAGTTCCTGGGATTCTATCCTACAGCTCTTTGGCACTTTCGTATCTACCGCGACCGGACGGCCGGACTCTCACTGCGTCCCCCGACTCATTGGCCCTCAACGGAAAGTACGCCGCCGTCCCGATGATCATTGGAAACCAGGAAGACGAAGGTGCCCTTTTCAGTCTCTTTCAGGCAAACCTCACGTCAAACGACAAACTAGCAGATTACCTGCAGAAGTTCTACTTCAACTCGGCAACTAAGGTCCAATTGAAAGAGTTGATCGGCACATACGGAGACGGCCTCAGCGCTGTTACCGAAGGAAGCCCTTTCCGCTCTGGAATCTGGAACGAAATCTTTCCCGGCTTCAAGAAACGTGCCGCCCTGCTTGGAGATCTTGTCTTTACCCTGAGCCGTCGGCTGTTTCTTCAGGTGGCTACTGGGATCAACGGAGACGTCCCTTCATGGGCTTACATGGCTTCCTACGATCAGGGAACACCAATCCTTGGAACGTTCCACGGGTCCGATCTCATTCAGGTCTTCTATGGAATCAAGGACAACTACGCCGCGCGTAGTATTCGCTCCTACTATCTCAATTTTGTCACCTCGCTTGATCCTAACCTTGGGGCTAGCGGCAAGTATCCGAACTGGCCGCAATGGAAGAATGGACACAAGCTGATCCAGTTCTTTGCGGACAAGGCGACTATTATCAACGATGACTTCAGAACGGATTCTTATGAATGGATTGCTCAGAACATCGGCTCTCTCAAATTTTAATTGGACGAGAAGATAGTCTATTGACCTAGTTTAGATCTTGTCTTACAAAATAGCTAATCACTCATACACCCCAAAATCTTAAGTTAGTTGCCTGAAGATGAGATTTCGTCCTTGTATCTTTCGTCCATATGACCGAGACTCTAATATTGACGGAGTTGTGGCGAAAAAAGAGCTTTATCGGTATCTTAGCCACGGGACGATATCTAGTCACAGTAGCACGTAAAGTGTCTCCATTTCCCTGCATGTGATTGTACAAAAACTGTCGCCAGCTTCCAACTCATCACTCTCAGCAAGGGTAATGGCATTCGAAAGCTCGGCTCTAAATTTCACTTATTAGTACTGTTCTTCATGGCAACGTTGCAAAAAGAGTCTGAAGGGGAGGGTTAAAGCTTACTGCAGCAGCAGAAGGGCAGCCTCCCGGACCTTCTGCAGGCCAGTTCTCACCAACGAGGTTACAGAGAGCGGCTCCCTCAGTATCCAAGGTTGTCCAGGCAGTTTCACCATAGGAAAATAGTATGTAGTCGTTGACGTGTTCGCCGGTGACCACAAGCTCCTGAGCCATACCGGCCTCTTTGATGCGCAATGCTGACTGGTCATTGATAGGCACACCGGGCGAGCCGGTAGCCAGGGCGGTCTCGTACAGCACGTCGCCAGAGAGGTTCGTAATCTTGAGCCTTCCGCACAGGTTCTTGTCCACGTCGTCACAAGTCCGGACTTCTGTGATTTCGAGTTTGCATATGCCCTGTTCGCTGACCTGTGCAGAGTTGATGCTGTCGATGATCGCGTCGCGGTACGCAACTATATCTGGGCTTCGGGGTGGAAGGTCTTGATCTGCCGGGTCGGAACCCAAGCACTGATCTCTTCAACGCTTACATCACCCCGGGACAAGGCGTCGTTAACGTCCTTAAGCGACTCGGCAAGAGGACCACCGGGCTCATCACGAATGGACTCAGCGGCACGACACATCCAGTGGTCCCAAGGGTCAGGGTCGATCCAAGGTTGCCGTTACAAGATGCCGGGTCCGGGAGCTGAACTCCACCGTTTTCAATCAGGGTCTTTCGTTCCTCTTCTTCCTGGGCAGCTTCATAAGAACTGTAAGATGGGCTGAGACCATTGCCCGAACCGCAAATACCACTGATATCCTCAATGGAAACATCGGGCCATGCGCTGAGGAAGAACCAGGTATCCTGGCGACTGGGGTCGGGCTCGTGGAAGTTACCTGTCTCGCACCAGCGATGGTAATTATATCGCGGGTTGACATCGACGAAGTGAACACGGTTTTGGCCGCTTTCACTGTTGGTCTCGACAACAGCAGCATTGATGACTTCGTTGAGGCGGCTGACAAGATCGTTCAGCTCTCGGCGCAATTCCTTCTTGAGTAGTACTATACGCTTCGTTGGCAAATCCCTTGGAGGGCTGCACTCGGCATACTCATAGTGGAAGGTAGTCTTGTCGCAACCAGGGTCGTCTTGGTTGAAGAACCACACGTAGCTTGTGGCGTAGATATGAAAGTCCTAAAAAGAGGTCAGCCCTCCGTTTTAACACACTTGCACAATAGCGTTATTTTATGCTTACGTTTCTGCCAGATTTGTCAAGGATCTTCTTGTAAGCGCTCTTGAACTTGGCCTTCAAGCCGCTATCCCCCTGATCGTCGAGCAGTTGTCTTGCCTTGGCCTCAGTCTCAACAGAGAGCTTTCGGTTGGTGGAGCCCAGTCTGAAGAGGTTTGGCGTGATGATACAGTACCAAACCAAGTCGCTAAGAAATAGGTCATTGCCGCCAACAGAGATAGTAACGAGATCGGCTTTTCCAGGGTTGCTCCACTCGTTGATCTGCCGGTTCAACCCAACAGTGGTATCGCCAGAGCAGACCTTACGCTGAAAATCAACGTTGGGATCGTCGGTCCAGCGATTGAGTAGGTCGCCAAAGTTATTGGAGCCGACACGGCACTTGTCAGTGCTGGTTGTCCCGGTTCCCATACCGGCGCCATAGGAGTCTCCAAAGGAAACGTAGCCGTTCTTGATCGGCCATCCATCGGGGGCTCGCTTCAACAAGCTGCGATGGCATGAGATGGTAGGACGCTTCGAGCCGCAGCCACGGGAGTGACTTGGCTAAAGGCAAGGGAAGTCAGCAGAAAAGAAAGAGAAGGCATCGTAAGCTGCCTTGAGTGCCGTTTCAAAGCTTAATGTTGTGAGCTTGGAATATAACAACCTTTCAAAGGCCGAGGAATGGTCTTTATATCGTCTTTCGATGGCCAATATACAGCCGGGCTGGGATACTTGAGTTCCACACGGATGAAAGGCGCAAGGATCACCAGGGTTAGCATGAATTACTTCATCTTCTCGGATTCGTTCTTAACGCATCTCACCAGATTCGTGTTGTACTGCAACGGTATGTGCTCAGTCGAAGGAGTTCGAAAAGGGCAGGAAACCCCTGCAGCCGGCCGATGTGCCTCCATCAAAGTCTATATCGGTCTCTTTGTCTCACGTAGATATAGTGATTCTAAGCCTTGGCAAAGCATTTGCTGCATATATGCGGGCACTTGATCCTAGTCCGTTAAGTCGAGGGGTTGAATCTTTGACAAGGTTATCGGCCCGCGTCTTCTACATCCGATTACTGCGCGCTGTTGCACCTGAGTTGGAAAATCGGCATGTTGTAGGGGCAGCACAAGGACGGCTCCCTTATAAGCTCGATTTACCGATAGGAGATATGCAATTCTTAATCTTGACAAGTAACCGGAGATCTAAAGATAAGAATTAGCTCCCGCCAGAACAAGTCATATTCCGTGGCTAAGTGTAAGTGCCCTTATGGATCCCTAATTGTGATGCTCTCAATTCCACAAAAGAAAACAGGTCTTTGAACGAAAGACGCAGGTTCCAACCCTGCGATAGTGAGAAAAACAATAGCCATGCTACTGCAGCATGTGAATATGACTGGAGATGAAACCTGCATCGCGGTGGATCAGACATAGTGGTCTTGTGGATCTTACGTTGCAGTGACAATGCGGGTAGTTCGTATTCCTCAGTTTACGTTTAATTATTATTGTCCAAGGCAGACTTCTCCAGCTACGTCTGGATGTTGATCGTAGAAAAATATCCTGTAGATACGGAAGTGGCGCCGAATCATTGACGTCTCGGACTCGGAGACACTTCTCTTTCGCACGCAATGCGGGCTTATAGATACGGGTTAGCCGTGGAGACTCTCAAAATTGGGGGCGGTACTTCATCTGAAACAACATGCAGGGAATGTGCATGGTAGGATCCAACAGGAGCGATCTGCTTATTCTTTTCTCTACCTTACGGCGTCGATGCGGCGATCTTCCCGTAATCCTTCTCTGCGCTACTTTGAACATCGCACTCGCACTCGCAGCCACGCGAAGCTGCCCACGCCATGCGAGACTCAGCCGAATTTCTGAGGCTTAGGCGGCCGGCTTGATTTGTTTCCCTGTAGCCCTGAGATCTCTAACCTTGGCTGGGTTCGATTGCAACAATTCCGACTTTTCAGCCGCACGACTTTCACGGATTCCATTTCAGTTACTTCTTGCAAAGCGAGGTGCAGCCAAGCTCGACTTTGCATTACGTATGTTCCAACAGTCTGCCGCAGCTTTGGACAACTACATCTGAACCGTTCCGCCCGCAAGAGTCGTTCTGTCTTGCCTGGTCAAACGGATCATTCTTCAACTCAAAGAGATTATTCAGCAATTATTTCTACATTGGGTTTCTTCCCGTGGCGTATCATCAATTTCACTTCGGCACGCTGATTCTACCATCCTCACTTCTATGTCAACATCAGCCTCCACAGCACGAGATGGGCGCCCCAAACGCGATCAGGGTGTATGCTCCGCTTGGAGAATATGATCTGTCTCTCAACGATTACCGAGTACTAACCGTCGCTTTCAGCGTCTTGCTCATCCTTAGCGCAGCTTCTTTCGTTCCACAGTACTATCGGGTTCTATCACGGGGAGACTATGAGGGCCTCGCTCCCAAGTACATACTCTTCAACCTCAATGCCGCAACGCAGCAGTTCTCCCTGGGGCTCTATTACGTCGTCGCCAATGACGAGGTTGACTTGGTAGTGCACTCGCCCCCGACGGCTGGTGACTGGCTCAACTTAGCCCAGTTCGCCCTCGTCTGGATCGGCTACCTGATCCTGTCAGTCAAGTCTAATCCTCGTCCACAATATCCATACAGGGGTCGTCTTCGTCACATTTTCCGTGTCAATGGCTAATTTTGGGTGCCTTCGACAATAGTTTCGGTGCATATTTATTCTACCCTCCTTCGCCCCCAGGCCAGAAGGCCGCCATTGTCTCCATCTACGCCGCCTTCCTCATCTCCATCGTGCCCGTTATTATTATCGCCAGTCTCCCACCCACCGGTACCGACGCCTACAACGATCGGCGTTGGATCAGCACCATCTTCGCCAATACATGCAGCCTGCTGGCTAATCCCATCGTCACCGTCCTCGCCATCGCCGCCTACTTCCCACAGGCCCGCGAGCTGCGGTCGCGCTCGGACGTGGGTGCGCTCAGCACTCTTGGGCTTGCTCTTCAGGCCGGCGTATTCCTTGTTGTGGCCCTGTTCTGGCCGTTGCGTATGGAGTTGCCTCGCGGCTTGAGCTTCTTTATGTGGTACCAGTTTGCTGGGTGGGCTACAGTGGATAACTTGGTCTTTGCTTTTGTTCAAGCGGTGCTCTGGTGAGCCGCACGGCGGTTCAACGAAGCGGGCTTGGAAGCTACTGGTGAGACTACTCCCCTAATTGGACCGTAAAGGATGGGGGACACATCGGGGTTTGGAGGCGATTTTATTCTTGTGGAACAGAGGCTTATAGAAATAGGGCAAAGCCAATATCAGCCTCAACAGTTTCGCAAGGCGAGTCGAACTGCACATATTCTCGGTCATTCTGCAAGAACGGAGTGGAATCCCTGGGGTTTATCCCTAGGAAGTCAATTGTGTTCATTTTACAGGTATAGTGCCGTTCACGAGATTTCGCCATCGGAAATTGTGTAGGCATTGTCTTTCATAACGGAGTTGGAATAATACTCGCGCCTTGTGCGTTAGGTGTGCTTCATAATCCAGTATTAACCAACGAAATGTATACAAGACCTCTTAAACGCTCCTTAGCTATCAGTAACATCTGTAAATCTCAATGAATTTAGCACATCAGCAAACAACTGACCGAGTATTCAAGACGTAAGACTCGTGATATGCTCAGTGCCGTCATAAACGTAATGCCTTCAGGTCATCCCTCGGACAAGTCAACTAGTACATTATCGCGTAATACAAACAAACTCCGCCATTCTAACTTTTCTCAGTTCTACTTTGAACAAGGTGATATACGGAAAGCAAATGATTGGTGTCTGATGTTTATTATAGCCTGAGCCAGGACCTTCGAAGCAACAGTATCCACGTAGTCCGCTAGTGAGAGTGCCTTACAGGTATAACTAAGTATCTATCCCTTGCCTCTCCTAGAACATTTAAGAGCATCAAGAGGAATCTGCCTCTATGTTCTTAAACTGCTCATATAGCGTTGTTACCTTGCACCTCTTGCCATTAACCAAACCCCTGGTACCGAGGCAAGAAAGCGCTAACAGTTGAGTGTATCATTCACTATCAGCCCATTAATCACATTGAAGTGCGAACATCTTCATCTCCAAGATTGAATGTGATGTCCAGCCCCAGGGGCGGTACCGAGCCGAATGGTGGTGGATATTCCTCATTGCCTCCCCAGGGTTGCACCACGACAGCTTTCTCTGCACAGCGTAATTCTAGGAACTCGTCGTTCTTAGCAACTGGGGCAGAGAGAATCCCCTCTCGTGCATTGCCTCTGGTAGGCTCCAGAACATCCGAAAACTTGGCTGAGGAAGGCCTGATGCGCGCGTGGCCCCAGTACCATTAGATGTACGGCGGCATCTGCGCCGGGGACGACTTTGGACAAGCAAGGTTACGGAAGGTGACCTCGTTGGTACCAGGGACGTCGGGACCGCAATTGTATCGTGGAGGAGCACGCTGTGGGCAAATTTTAGCAGTTAAACCTGATGCGTTGCCATCTTTCCGCACTCCCCAAAAGAGCAGCTGTTCTATCATTCGATGCCCAAACTCGCTTGGTAAGACTCACCGAGTGCATGTTGACCTTGCCAAACACACCAGTTTTGGGAGTCAATGATGGTCTCATAGACGATCTTGAGGTGTGAAAGATTCGATTTATGACTGGCTCCGGTACCTTTCCAGTCCCCAGACAAGTCTTTCTTGTTCTCAGTTGTTACTGCTCCAAGAATTTCAGGCACATGCTAAGAGATGATTGAGCCGCTCTCAAATCTTCCGGATTTCTCGACAGTCGGGGGACCATCAGAGTATCCGCAGGAGAAGCCTTCGGAACCAGCGTCGTAGAAAACGATATTGGTGCATTCGTTTCTCGAGGAATTCGAGAAAACACCGAAGTACTATCTTTTGAATGAATTAGGTTCTGATCAAAATGGTGATTATGTAGAAGGAAACTTTCAAGTTATAGGTCTCAATGTGGCTAATAAACACGGATTTGTATTTCGTCTCTTCAGTAGACCGGGACGCGGACAGTAATAGTCTTCCGAATGCAAGGTCCAACACCACGTGGATACTTTTCTTATCTCGCATGACTTGGTTGACATCCCGTCAATGCACTGCACATCCTAGATATAACACACACGTATTTAGAGTACATCAAGCGCCCATTATGATGATAGCGAACTAACTGCTATTGAGCACTTATGTATTGCTCTCAGCAATACCCGGCCCAAACACATTCGAAAGTTGGGCTAACAGAGGCAGCCGGCTTGAAAATTTGTCGCCCCTGGCATGACGCAACCTCTTAACAAACTCGTCGAAAAATGGCTTTGTCTTGGGCTTGTCTGGAATCTTGAAAAATCCTGAACACCCCATGGAAAGCAGTTTCTTAAGAGCTGTTTCTTCAGCGGAATACATTGTGTCCTTTTCGTAGTTGATCTGAAATGTCACCGCGTCGTGGTGCTCAAGGTCCTAGAATATATCAACTCATCAGTATTCAGAGACTAATTCGGTGGCTCGAGGAGATGCCAAGGTCAATCAATGTGAGTACTTACGGTCATTTCATCTCTTGTCTTATTCGGACTTTTCCCCTGCGTTCCTGCTAGGGATTCTATCTCAGCCTCCCTTGCGAATTGGCGTTGTTGCAAATGAACCATCAACCCAAACTTGACCTCTTGATAATCCCCTTGCATCCAATCTTGCATCTTGTCGTTTAATCTATCGAGTTCAACTTTCTCTTCAACGTCCCAGAATTTGTCTTCTCGATAACTCGTCTCACCGGTTTGACAACAAGTATGTTGCAAACCAGCCTCCTCAAAATACGTCCGACGGAAGACCGACAGAGCAAAGTTCCTAGCTTCCGCTAGAAGATCACGCTCTTCTAGCATCCGAAGCCACTCAAAGACCCAGAAAGCGTTATGAAACCTCGTACCAAAAAACTCCGTAAGTTTGAGTGGGTCTCTCGAGCCGGGCAGACAACCACCTAAGGAACAGTTGCAAGAACAGTGGTCTGCGGTGGTGGCGTCAGCGCCGCTATCAAGGAGAAGGTCCAAGATTTCAATCAACTCTTTCATCTCGTTCTCCCCTGAGATGTATAGACGATCGACCAGCTCGTGAAGGATTGTATGACCCTTGTTGTTCTGTAGGTTGACGTCGCCCCCCTTTTCGATGAACAGTCGAAACAACGATGGGTCAAGGAATTGAGCAATGGAAAACATCGAGTGCTCTCCCAGATGGTTCCTCTGGTTGAAGATAGTGAAGTCAGACTCGACAAGTAACCGTGCCAAGGCGGGGCTATCGATAACGTGCATCAGCGTTCCTCCATCCTCAAAACAGATATTTATGTCAGGTAACTTGGAGAAGACTTTCAACCAATAGTCCCGCCGTCCATTTTTACTATCATTTGGGTCATGCGCAAAGAAACACCACGGTCCTGCGTTAGCAAGAATGCTGGGAAATATTCGAGGGAGAAGACTGGAGTCCCTCGACTCAATCAAGTCAATAGCACCCCATACCAAAGACCAATGATCTCTGACTGCGGCGTACATGATAAAGTCGTAGTATTCCAATTTGTCACGCATGAATAGATCTGCGCCATGATCGATGAGAATTGTGACCGCCTCCGATAAGTTCATGGCCGCAGCGTACATCAAGGGAGTGATCCCGTTTTTATCACGCACGCAGACATCGTGGCCAGCAGCTAGGAGAGAGCTTAAGCGTAATGGATAGCGAATGGCCAGGTGGAGGGGTGATTGCCCAAGGAAGTTGACATATTTCTCCAGAGGTCGGGATCCTGGACAAGCATTTCAAAATCTCCTTGAGATCCATGGATTATCGCGTTGTGAAGGGGCGGGCTATCCCCAAAGTCTAGCAAAGTCTAAGTTAGAGGGTCGAACCTTATACTAGTAGATAAGTAGTCTCACCAGGGTTGGCTTGAAGGATGATCTCGAGATATTGTATATAAAACGGGTCTTCTGGTATATTGCGGAAGTACTCCACGTACTCTTGGTCGTGGATGCAGGGTTTCGGCCATGAGTCGAAAGTCGGAGAAGCAGTGTTGCTGAAATCCAAGCCGAGAGAAACAAAGGTGCTAATGATATCGAGGTGCCGATTTTCAGAGCTGAAAGAGGCACAGCTGTACATCAAACTAAAGGACTGTTAACAATTGTCGATGGTGGCGAGGAATGGGCACAAATTTGGACGCACCCCGAGCTATCAACTCCCTGGGTCAAATGAAGTTCTTCGACAAAGAGATGGATCATTTGCTTCTGGTCCTCGATATTCATCCCAGCGAAGCCCCAAGCTCTGCCAGATAAAGCTTTCTGAAACAAAGCTTCGTTAGTAGTGATTGTCACAAGACGTGGAATGGGATACTAACCTCTAGATAGCCGCATCCCCGCGGATCCACTTGATTGACAAATGCTGGATCTGATTTGGAAAGCTCTCTGAACTGGAATTTTGCATCTTCCCACGGCAAGACGTCTTCGGACAGTTTCCACAAAGTGACGAAGCCAGGTGCCGTGTAGTTTACAATGCTTTCTAGCTGTAAGACCGGCTGAAGCCAATATTTTCCAGGTTCAGCAGTCAAGTCAAGTCCGAAAACGACTGCCCATGATACGCCAAAACGCGAAAGCGCAACTCGCATGTCGAGTCGGTAGCGCTGCGCCGTACACATTGTGTTGTCGCAAGCTTTGAACATATCAGCGAATGGGGTATATTGTAGGCGCCAAAATCTGCCACCCATGACATGCGTTTTGTGGCATGAGCAATGGCAATTTCGAACAACACAGTGAGCAATGCGGAGGCGACGAAAGGTTGGAATTGTTGGCGGTGTGTCGTTGCTTGGATCACAAGTTGGTGAGATGAGGTTTTGTGCATTCCCCATTACGGTGCTCACGGGATTCTTCGTCCATGGCTTGCGGCTGGTGATGATTTGATGTGTAACACAAAGCCTGAACAAATTAGAACTGTAGACTTAAGAAGCATATTATGTGTGCGCTGAGCTGGGAAGACTGTACAAAATAATGTTTTGCTTGATAACTGCGACTGTTTTCTTGAGCTCTTCAAGTTCGGTCTTCCACCTTTTGGATTGAAGAATAGCTTGAAGCTTGTGTCTTTTTGACGACCTGGCTGGGATGGATGCTTTAAGGCGGTCCAGCAGATCCGCCACGCTCTTGGAAGATCTGTGGACATTCGCTAATAAAATCGGCCCCATCTGTAGTTCCAGGATACCTTGGGCTCCAGCTTCGAGGTCTTGTATTAGCATATTTATCAACTCAAGATCCTCAACCAAAGCCGTGATGTCGGAGTGGATTCTTGCTGCATCCTCGTAACGTTGTAGGAGCGTCTGAGCCACTTTGGCCAGTTCCAGGGCCAGGGACAGAAGGCCCGCGGCACTAGCGAAGACGCCCAATACTTCTGCCATTTGCAGCGCCAAACTTTTGAAGACACAGGAGTGCGATCGATAGTAGATGGAAAGTAGAAGTTCGGCTGCATTGGTGGGGGGGCACCGGCAGCAATTTATGGAGTGTGTGGTAAGGCTCTCACGCCCACCACGCGAGGCTCTCCCCATGCGGGCACCTATGAGAGCTGCAGATAAATCAGGCCGCAGTCGACTTTGAAAAGAGCAAGCATAGAGAGACCAGGCTTGCAAAAGTGCGTGGACTGTATGGCTGTTTCCCAACTTACTCCTCCACGCGTACATCTCGCCTGCTTGCCTACTAACCTAACGTAGATGTCCACTTGATTTCGGTTTCGGCGTCTCATCTATAAGTTGAAACCGAAATATGCCACGTCAACGACCTTCGCCTTGAAATCCAAAACAAACTCCAGGTCACTAGTTCCTTAAAAACCTCCCTTCAAGCACGCCATCACCGCCGCGGCGTACCTACGGCCCATTTCTCACGGCAACTCTTCCTCGGCCATCTTTATCAGCTCTCCCTCCCACCAGGGTCCCCATCACAAGCAGTTCACCGCGCGCCAGATACCTATATCCAAGAGCACGACTCCGAAGGCGGAAATTCTGTGCCGCCAGGCGAAAGTCCGCGCCGGCGTACCCTGTCGATGTGGGTGCCGGAGAGATTTGCTTCCGCGTCGAAATCAGCGGTAAGGCCCGAGGTTTCAAGTGCCTGGCGTGCTTATTCCCAGTTACAGAGGAATGCTAGAAGTTGAGACTTTTCGCCGTTGACCTCTGAATTATCCCCCAATGCACTAATGCTGCCTTCGCGTTTCTTGAACAGAAGGATACCGCGGCTCCAGATGTTTTTGTGTACCCATTGCGAGGCATGAGTATTCGGCACAGTCAGTGCTAGAAAGTGTGCAATACTAAGGCGGTCCACCAGTGGCGGCTTGAACAACTTCTCGACTCCCAAGGCATTGGTATTCGAGATCAGGCCATGAAGAGTTACGAGGCGTGACTCGTTGTCGAGGTAAATCCGGAGGTGGCGGAAGCTTATATACCAAGACCACGCGCATCTTGGCGACTTGGCCTGGTATCCAAAACACTGCATCGAATATATTGTTGGTTGCTGGCCCATTTTTCCATCATTTATGTCATTGAGAATCCCGGGTGTCGAAGCATCCAAGACAGGTTGCGGATGGGCAACGTATCATCTTCCCCTTCTTTCTCTGTCACATAGTCCCCAAGTAAGCCTTGTTTGTATCTCCGCTTGCATTCATGATACTCGGTTACTTCAAGGATATAGGCGCCCTCGAGAACCCAGCGGCCAATCTGAAAGTCGTCCAAAGGTAGTCAATCTTCAATAATCTCACC
>JABSTB010000282.1:0-43982 GCA_013756995.1 Neonectria neomacrospora
ATATCTGTGTATCAGAGGTTTATGCAAATTCGGGTATAATGTCGTCACCCGAGGGGTCAATCCAACACATTTTATTATAAAAATAGTATTATACTTATAAAGGAGATACTGTCACCAAGCGTTAGTCTCACAACCACGCAGGCTGGCTGCCGATCATCACGGGGAGGATGGATGCAGGGCGATGATGAGATGGTTGATGTGGACGACCTGCCTCCTACAAAATCCACGGAAAAGGCTACGGCATGGACGACCAAGGTCTCAGTGCATGTATGACTGTCCGTTTGAGATTCCCGGATATCTCTTGGAAAAACACTTGGTCCGGAATCGGGCTCTCGTCTACACAGCCCCAGACGAACAGCCAAGCTGTACAGTGCCAACATGTGACCATGTCGTAGAAAGTTCCCATGCACAGCGGATTAGTGTTGCCTTCGGCCGACTGTACATCCACCTTGAGCTCGCTGCCACAGCCCTCGCCAGCTTCGGCGATTTCGTCCTCAGAGGTTTTGTCCTCAGAGTCTTCATCATCGGACTCTTCGTCTTCGAGGACTCCGTCCTCGCTGATGGATGCCAAGCCGATGATGGTGCCGCCTCGAGTGGAGGTGAAGCTACAGCGGATGAACGACCGGGCTGGAGGCTGCCGGGGGAGCATCCTCCGCCAGCTGGCGCGTTCATGCTTGAAAGCGACGTTCCTGTCTTCACGAGCCAGCTCATACGTCTCCAGGACCTTCTTCTTCCAGCCCTTGAAGAGCGGCCAGCCTGGGGCCCCCATGGACGGGCTTTTCTCGCCTGCATTGGAGAGAAACCAATGAGGGAACTTGTCGGCCAAGAGAGGGTTGAAGATGATGGGCTGCGAATCTGGAGCCGGCTGCAAGAAGAGGTGCTGTTGAATCGAAGATGACGTGGCGATGATCTGATGCCACTGGTGAAAAACTCGTTGTGCGGATGTGAGCAGCGTCCTCATGTCCGCGCTCAGGAAGATAAGCAGGAGGATTTCGGGAGTTTGGAGACCATCTTGAAGTGCACTTATGACTGCGAACTGCTTGGGAAAATATTACTTGTTAGGTTCATGCAACCAACACTCCTATGCGTGAATATAAATACTTTATGGATGTGCCTCATTTGATGCTTCGTCACGTGGCATTGCACGCTGTTGCCTTGAAAGTCTCCCGACTAACCTCCACCAGCCTTCATCTTAAGAACATCGGAACATGTAGTACATTATGGATCAGCGGAGACTTTTGAATTGTAGTCGAATAAGTTGAGATGAACATACACGCGGCTGATGCCTGTTCCATGCTAATGCTCAACCACCTCGATTTGAGGTTAACCCACGCTTCCTCAGGTATTGTATCGAAGGTAGCCCGAGGATCACGTATGAGACTCACGTGTGCGAACAGTCGACTCTCTTTTTCTTCCTCGAGGAAAGCGTTCTAGAGGTCAAAGATGGCGATCTCAATAAGGTAGGCGTAGTGGAATATCACAAATCGGGGGTCGTGGCGCACTGGTTGATCAGGCAGAGTCTAGCTCATCACCTAGAAACGAATTGATCAGTACAGGTTCAAACGCCATTTCAATGCGAGTGATCTCTACTATCTCACCGTGGGCAAGCGGCGAATATACAACATTCCTAAGTAGCTCTTCCGACAACATAGACGCTATCTAAATTACGGGCAAACTGGGTCTAAGTTTATCTCTTTCGTCCCAGCTCAATGACAACAGTCATATTCAACTCATATCCCGAGCCAAAAGAAGTTTTGCGGTAGCTTAAAACTCTTGCGCAAGACCTCGTCGTTGGGATTGGCACTGGTGGCAATGATAACCTCGAAGTCGCCCTTCTCGGCCTTCCACTGCCCGTCCCCTTGGGACCAGAACGAGAGGGAGTACTTGTCGAGCTTGAGTGAGACCGTCTTTGTCTCGCCTACTGCCAGGTACACCTTCGCGAAGGCCTTGAGCTCCCTCGCCGGCCGCTGGACTGCGCTCTCAGGATCGTGCATGTAAAGCTGGATGACCTCGGCGCCATCGTACGAGCCGATGTTCTCCACGTTGACTGAGACAGTCACCTCGTGACCTGCTGATGGCTCGAATATAGAGGGAACAACTAGGTCTGAGTATTCAAACTTGGTGTACGAAAGGCCGTAACCGAAGTAGAAAAGGGGATCTCGATCGACGGCTTCGTAGAAACGGTGACCAATGAATACGCCCTCGCCGTATAAGATATCGTAGTCGGATTTACCGAATGTCAAATATGTGGGTGTATGCTTGACCGACTTTGGGAACGTAATTGAGAGCCTGCCAGCGGGATTGACATCGCCAAATAAGACGTCGGCTATGCCGTGGCCAGTCTCCTGGCCACCATACCAAGCATGGATGAGTGTCTTAGTCTTGAATTCCCAAGGCATCTCAATGGGGCATCCAGCTTGGGTTACGACAATCTGGTTAGAGGTGATGAGGGTCAGTGAATGTTACACGCACATCAACAGAAACTGGCGTACGGAGTGAAGGATGGATAATTCACACTTACAGCATTGGGGTTGGCGTCAAGGACTGCATGAACCAGCTGGTCTGCTGCAGGGGGTAGTTCGAGATGTTTACGGTCGCTTGCCTCACTTTCGTAGTCCGCTGAGAGTCCGGCCATGACGATGGGGACGTCGACCGACCGTGCGATCCTTACCGCATCTGCAAGGCCTTGCTCCGGTGCAAGAACCTCGTAGCCGCCCAGACGGCCGGCCAAGGTGAAAGCCGTTCCAACGCCGCCGCTGACATCTTCGTTAACCATCAAGACCTCCATGTCGATCGTCTTGCCCTTCTGCACATATGTATCGTGGAAACGCTCCATGGATAACCGGTTAAAGCACGGCGTGTCATCCGTCTTGGGCGGTTGATCAATCCAAAGATCGATAATGTCCTTGTTGTCAAGCTTGACTTTTCCCTTACCAGCGACACTGAAGCCGAAACGGAAGAGGGCTGAAGCTTCTGGCGTGAATGTAGCTCGCGCTCGGACAAAATACTTGTGCGGTAGGGTTTTGTGGAGGCTTTCGGGCACGTCGATCAAGTCCTTGTCAGTGGCCGTCGAGTAGACCGGCTCAGCATCAGGGACATGGTCTGGATTCTCGCCATAGATGTCCACCCACCAGCCGTGGTCGCTTGTGCCTGGCTGGTTGAGATGTTTCAAAAAAGGGACAAACTTGAACGCTGCAGTAACGAGGTCAGCTAGACCGCCGATTCAATGGCACAGATATGTTTTGTGCAATTGATACTTACTGTAAAGGCCAGGAGTATAAGTGACTTTCTCCTTCCCGACAGCCTCAACAATGGCGTCGTATGGGGTTACCGAGTAGTAGGGGTCGCCTTCGGCGCTACCACCTCCGGAGAGGGCGGGGAGTTTGAAGTGGTCGCCTATCAGGCCATAGGACTTAACTTTCCTGTCCATGATTGGAAGTGTTCCCTCGTCGTTCTTGAGGAGGACAATGCTGTCGGCGACAAGCTTGCGAACGAGGGCGCGGTTCTCTAAAGTATTCGCAGCCGATGGATCACCAGCCCACGGCTTTGCCGCTGTCGTGACCTTCTTGACAAAATTCAACACATTTCTCGTTGCTGCGTCGACGGCCCTGTGGGAAACTTTGCGGGTGTTAACGGCGATTTCAAGCAGCTTGCCCCTGAACTGGGTAGGCCCAGGCATCTCAAGGTCCAGGCCAGCGTTGATAGATTCTGGAGTGCTATATGTCCCCCACCAGTCGCTCATCACAAGACCGTCAAAGCCCCATTCGTCACGGAGGATCTGCCGTAGCAGTAGCGGATCTTCGCTCGAGTGGATGCCGTTGATCTTGTTATATGAGGTCATGATAGACCAGGGATCGGAATGGCGGTAGGCCAGCTGGAAGGGGAGTAGATGTAGCTCTCGCAAAGTTCTCTCAGTCATTTGAACATTGTCCTCGATTGACATTGTTGACTGGTCATGGGCAGCGTAGTGCTTGATGCAGGCGGCAACGCCACGTTCCTGTATGCCGTTGATATAGGCCGAGGCTATTAGGCCGCTGAGGATAGGGTCTTCGGCAAACGCTTCGAAACCGCGACCCATGAGTGGCGAGCGCTGGAGACAGACGGTAGGTGCTAGCAAGACATGCACGTTCTTGTGGAGGGCCTCGTCTCCGAGCAAGTTCCCGATGCGATGCATCAGGTCGACGTCGAACGTAGCACCCATGGCCGTGGCGGAGGGTAGCAGGATACTGGGGACCTGAATGGTTTCATCAGTCACCTCTCCTACACGGGTCGACTTATGGATGAGGCCACAGAAGTTGGCCAAAGACAGGAAAGAGCACTTACACGATCGAACTTTCGCGCACCACGGAGGCCATGCGGCCCATCTGAGGTCTAGTTACGGGAACATCGAGGTTCAGCAGCTTGTTCCTGGCGTGAATGGGGCTGCCACAGCTTCCAGTGGCCAATTCAAAACTCACAGTGATGCTTGGGATCCAGCGGACCGGGAGGCCCGTGGTCTTGAATGAGCCCTGGCCGCTGAGAAGCTGAATCTTCTCGTCCAGCGTGAGCTGGCTGACGAGCGCGTCGACATCGATGTCGGCCAAAGCAGACTGTACGACCATTATAGCGACAGTTTTTGCAGCGGTAGGGTGAATGCCAGGATAATGGAAACGACAACAGATTGACAGTGCAATAATGAGACGGTGCGAGGGACGCAGTTCTCCTTTGGGGTGGACAGCTGACAATTAAGTAAAAATAATTGTTGACTATGGAGCATACGACTCCCTTAGCCTACGGCCAACTCGTGGATCTCGTTCAGAGTACGTCGTGTTCTGGTCGGCTGCTCCACCACTAGCTTCTGATGCGGGACCTGCCAAGACTTTTGAAGCATGGTTGCGAGCTAGATCCTAGTCACACTCGGGGCAATGTTCTGGACTCCCCCGAGCGATCTCTGCCCATTGGCCAAGCTCGCCATGCTGGAGAGCCGCTAGGGGGAAGCATCTGGATCTGCCCCGAAGCCCCCTGTCGAGTTCCGGATCCCGGTTAATGGTCCCATGTCACAGACTCCAGCATCGTGGAGAACTCTCCGCCTTTTGAATCAAGATTTCACCTGGCTCTAGAGTACCGAGGATGGAGTTCATGGTCACAGCACCACTGAGTAGACACACGAGTCATTGGCTTCTGTGTGTCTATACGCAGCTCTCCTTGCATCTCGACTAGAATGAGAGCATCAACATTGAATATAGGATGCATATAACACTTGTCCTATTTCTCATTGCTTTTGAAAAACTACATGATTGATATGTGTCCTATGGATTGTGCGGGGAATCCCTGGACTAGCCATGGTGAGGAATTGGGATAACCAACCAATCTCACCCCAACCGAACGAATGGCTGCAGACAGCAAAGTCAATCCCCATGGGGGACTGCATATCCCCACTGGGGCGATTATCACACCATACCTCATGTGTCTAGCTAGTGTCTAGTGCCTCGGAGTAGTAGTCTGCTGGCTGGGAATCCTGGTCGTCGTGTAATCTTTGCCCCAACCCGAGTTGCTTCATCCTCCCTCAGCCAAGAGCCTAGTACCCAACTTTGAAGTAAGTAACTTGGTCGACAGCATCTCTGCAGTGGGAAGCGGCCCATGTTTGGGCGACTCGTGCCATATTTACCCCGACTTGTGGCGTTGTTCTTGACCCCAGCTGGATTCGTCATTCCCTGCTCCCTTTCATCTTTGCCTAACCACTACGACTGCCGGGAAACTACTTAAAGATCGTCTGAGAACTCCTAATCCATCTGAGAATTTGTTTGGTGTCCAGCTTCAACCTCCCTCCTCTCCGGATAAAGCCTTTCCTCAAACCCTTACCTTTCTCCTCAGACGACTCAACTGTTATCTATCATGGTCGTCCTCCTCAACACCATCCGGCAGCGCTTGCCAGCACCCCGTCAAGACCAAGAGGCTCGCCGCGCTCGTAAGGAGTGTTCCTCTGTTGAGAGTGGCCAGGCGACATACCAGCCTGAGGGCGTTGATCAGCTTGCCCGAGAGGCGCCTCCGTGGTATCGCTGCCCTGCCCGCCGTCGCCTCTATCTGTTTCTCTTCCCCGGCGCCGTCTGCTCCTATGCGACAAGTGGTTACGACGGTTCACTTCTCAACTCTCTTCAGACCGTATCCTACTTTGACGAATTCTTCGGCTATCCCCGCGGCGCGAAATTGGGTTTGATGAGCGCCATTATGGCCCTTGGCAGCATCTGTTCTACACCCATCGCACCTTTGGTTGCTGACCGCTATGGTCGTCGCTGGGAATCACTGTCGGCAGTATAATCATGCTGATTGGCTCCGTGATCCAGGCCATGAGCGTCAACCTGGCCATGTTCATCGCCAGTAGATTCTTGCTCGGCTTCGGCCTGTCCTTTGCCACCACCTCCGCTCCTAGCTTGGTCACTGAGCTGTCGCACCCCAAGGACCGTGTGACTATCACGGCCATCTGTAACACTTGGTAGGTCTACATCTGTATCTGTTTTGGATGTGCTGTCCCCGGGTCGGACTTGTGCTAATTCCTGGCTCTCTAGCTGGTCTGTCGGTAGTATCGCCGCCGCCTGGATTACCTTCGGAACCAGAGAAATGAACAGCGACTGGTCTTGGCGTCTCCCCTCACTCTTGCAGATGGGCCCAAGCGTCGTCCAGCTATGTGCCATTTGGTTTCTCCCAGAATCCCCACGATGGCTGGTCTCGAAGGATCGCGACAGTGAAGCCCTCGCCGCTCTCACGCGATACCACGGAAATGGTGTAGAGACTGAGCTAGTCAAGCTTGAGTACCGGGAGATTCGAGCAGCTATCGACCTCGAGCGGTGTAAGGACCCCGCCCATTGCTGTCAACTTGGCTTTTGTTGAGGTAAAATCATTTTACTGACTTGCTGCCTTCTCCCTTCAGCTTCTGGCTCAACCACCTGGAAGTCGATGGTGAGCACACCTGGAAACCGGTATAGGATGTTCCTTGTAGTTTGCATGGGCCTTATGAGCCAGTGGAGCGGAAATGGATTAATTTCATATTGTACGTGGATCCTCGCTTTGTTGTTCATACCAACCTCAACGAATGTCGCTGACCGGTGTCACACCATGTTGTTACAGACCTTGCCCGCATCATGGATTCCGTCGGCATTACCAACAAGGACACCCAGGCTCTCGTCAATGGTCTGCTCAACGTGTATAACTTCGCGCTTGCTCTGACTACGGCTTTCTTCGTCGAACGACTTGGCCGCCGCATTCTTTTCCGAGTGTCGACAATCGGTATGCTGATCATCTTCATTGCATGGACTGTCGCCTCGGCTAGATTCCATGACACCGGAGCCAGTGCTGCAGGTATTGCCGTCATGGTAATGATCTTCCTATACGGAGCCTTCTACAACGTTGGCCTGTCTCCGCTTGCTGTTGCATACTCAGTTGAGATCCTACCCTTCTCTATCCGAGCGAAAGGAATGGCGACTTATGTTTTCTCGACCAAAGCCGCTGTTTTCGTCAATCAGTATGGTATGCATCGCCCTCCACGACATAAATTCCAAAGGACCAGCGATAATTAACAATCTCTAATAGTTAATCCCATTGGTCTCGACAGTATCGGATGGAAGTATTACCTCGTTTACGTCGGCATCCTTGCAGTCGAGAGCTTTATCGCATATGGTTGGTTTCTCGAGACAAAGGGCAAAGCCCTGGAGGAGATTGCTGTCCTTTTCGATAAGGAGAAGGCAGAACATATCCGGGCAGGCAAGGTAGATGATGAGAATGTTGTCGTTGATACTGAGGAGCATGAGCATGTGGAAAAGAGGGCTTAGGATGAATGTTGGGGGCTCTACTACAGAGTTTGGTGGGCGATCAATTGCCGGCAAAATCTCTAGCAGACTCGTGGTTTATGTCATTCTCTACTGCTACCATCGTAACGCGGAGAAGCGCGCTGATGCAGCGCTGGCGGTTCAGATGCTGAGATCAGCTTCCGCGGATTGTCAATACGGCTTCAAGAAGCAGAGTTTACATAGCCTTAGATGAACCGAGTGGCAAAGACATTCGTTTCGAGAACCTCATGAGATCACTATCAGGTCACTATGGGGCTCATGAAAGGTCAAGTGCAACAGATTCAGGTCTGACATGATTATGGTGCAGTGTGTAATGTACAGTTAGTTGGATAGCGTCACGTCGCAACAAAATTTAAGCACATGTTGGTTTTTATAGCAGTTCGGGCTGGCTAAAGCTTTGTCACAAGTCCGCCTTCAAAAACTCCGCATGTCGGAGTTGGACGCTCGCTGGACTCGGCCCATTACTTAATATTAGATTGAGTTCAAGAGTCGGCGAGATTGTTGCTCCGCCAAGCATCCAACAATAGTATTCATTCAGGACAAAAGCATTCCCAGAAATCGTGCCCTCAAATTCTCTTGCATCTGTCTTCTTGCACATTCTCGTCCCGATTGTTCCCCATATCGCCACCATCATACACCACCATACATTAGCTTAGCTCATCATGAAAGCTCTCATCTCCAACCGTGGTATCGTTACCAGGCTCATCAACGTCGCCCGTGGCAAGGCGATTGGCGGCCAGGGTGGTCGGGTCCAAGACGATGTGCCCGTCCCTAAGATCTCGTCAAATGAGATCCTCGTCAAAGTGAAGGCCGTTGCCCTCAACCCGACAGATTTCAAGCACCTGGACGCTATCTCTCCTCCGCATTCCATCATTGGCTGCGACTACGCGGGCGTTGTTCACGAAGTCGGCGAGGCGGCCAAGGGCAGATGGAAGGTCGGCGATCGTGTGGCCGGCGCCGTTCACGGCGGCCTGTTCCCGGACAAGGGCGCATTCGCCGAGTACTTGAAAGTTGATGCGGATCTGGCTTGGAAAGTCCCCGATAATGTCATCGACACAGACGCGACAACATACGGAATCTCCGCCGTGACCGCTATGCTAAACTTGAACGTTCGCTTTGGTCTTCCCTTCGTCGACGGCACGATCCACACCTCTAAAGACGAGGCCATTTTCATCTACGCGGGATCCACGAGCGCCGGTCTGTACCATATCGAGATTGCAAAAGCGGCTGGGTATAGGGTTGTTACAACCGCCTCGTCGCGCTCATTCGACCTAGTGAAGAAATACGGCGCCGACGCGGTATTCGACCACAAATCACCTACAGTTGTAGCAGAAATCGTCAAGAACTTCCCCAGCATCACAAAGGCAGTGGATTGCTTCTCTGAAGGGAAGTCAACCTCTATCTGTGCCGAGGTCATCAAGCGCAACGGTGGCAAGGTAGTGACGCTCCTACCTAACGGAAAACCGAGTACCCCCGGCGTAACGTACGAACTGGTAATGACATACACAGCATTCGGCCATCCTTTCCAGTGGCTGTCGCCAATTGGCCCCAAGTTCGAAGTCAGGCCGCAAGACCGTGAGGGGCTCGTTCATTTTTATGAAGTCCTACCACGGATAATACATATCTTGAAGCCAATCCCGACTCTTCCGCTCAAGAACGGGTTTGAGGGTATCCTGGAGGGATTGAATAAGTTGCGGGCCGGGCAGGTGGTAGGTGGCAAGCAGGTTGTCAAGTTCGACAACTAACAGTCTAGCACCGCATACCATGTTTGGAAGTTAGAAGACAATTATCGTGTGCGTATCGGAGATAGAAGAGCAGTGTTTTCCCACGGCCGCTACGAGATATTGCATCACCCAGATGTTGGCACCTCTTCACAAATGTTCTGTAAATTACTGGTAAACTCCAGGACAGACGAGGAAGCTTACAGGATAGCTGGGTAGAAGCTGTACATTTCCTTCTTGAGAAACCACCAATTACGAAGGGAATTTCCGTACTCTACATACCTCGAAATAGCCAATTGACCTCGCCTGAGATAAGTTACTATTGTTGTTTAAGTGCAGTAAGTAAATCAGCTTGGAAGACACTCCGCTGCTGTATGCTAGCCGCATCGATTAGCGAGTCTGCGAAAGCGAACGTGATTTGGGATGACAAAATTTTAATGGTTAAGGCGTGCTTGAAACTGCGCGTACTGGCCCTCTAGTCTCCATTTGGTAGCGCCGAAGGAAGATACCAAGCTGGTAACTTCAAAAGCAGAGCGTCTAAAGAACAAGGCTAGGTATATATAGCTTAGCTAACATGAGAAATGAGAAGAACCCCCTTGAAAGCTAAAAAGCCTGATCTTCATACAGCGTTATTTCAGAATGGCCTCGTTCCCACCAGATGATCGATTCCCACCCGTCCCTAATGTCTGTCACGGCGATACCGTGACGGCGCCGTCGCTCTTCAGCCTCGCTGGAAAAACGGCGCTGGTCACTGGTGGTAATGGCGGCATCGGCAGTGGCATGGCGCAGGGACTTGCGGAGGCCGGCGCCGACATTATCATCATTCAAATTCCTGGCGATACCTCTGATTTCCCATCGCAGCTCGCAAAGGAAACGGGGCGTCGTGTTGAGGTCTACGATTGTGATCTTGTAAGCTCAGAAGCTATCAGGGATACGTTCGATCAGATTACTCGGCGGGACGCACGTAAGATCGACATTCTGTGCAACGTCGCGGGTATCACGGGCGGCTTTGTGCCCGTTCTTGTTGAGACAGACGAGCATCGAGAGCTGGTTAGTCTCAACCCGACGCGTGTTACTCCGCTCGAGCATCATGGATTGTCAGGCTTTCTCACGCTATTTAGGTTGTCCAAATTCACTATCACGCAGTTTATGTCTTGTCCCAGCTCGTTGGGAACCACCTAGCTGAGCGAGGTGAAGGAGGAAAGATCATCAACATCGCATCTATAGCAGCAGACCGTGCCATGACCCGATTTTCCGTCTACGGACCCATGAAGGCAGCTGTTGGACAGTTGACCAACTCCTTGGCCAACGAGCTCGGGATATACAACATTCAGGTCAACGCAATATACCCAGGGTGAATTGTCAACTCAAATCTCGAACGTCAATACAATTCTAACCGCGAGGATGCAGGTGGATTCGCACTCCTCTCTCTGAAAAGAGCTTCGGAAATGAAGAAGTTAGTAACAGGGTGGTGAAAACGATTCCAGCAGGCAGATGGGGAAGACCTCGGGACTTCAAAGGGGTGACTGTGTTTCTGGCTAGTCAGGCTAGTGACTACGTGACAGGCGCTCGTATTTATATAGACGGTGGAGCTCATGGTATGTAGGATATAACACCTATGGATGGCAACTGATCCAAGCTCTTAAATCTTGTTGCATGTTTTGCCGCCATTTTTGCGCCGAAGGCAGAGAGGGTAGGGACATGAAAGAATGCGGGACTCCAGGATAGACACGCAGCGTCGTCTCGACCCTATAATGCAAATCACGGAACAATTAGTAAATTTTGGGCCAGGACTTTAAAACCCAAATCTAATAATGAGTTTTTGCTTACCCAGCTCCTTTCAGCTTCTCTTCAAGCAGTAGTCCTTCGTCCCGGAGAGGGTCGAGCCCCGCAACATGGAACGATGTACGACAAAGACCCGAGAATGCACTTTGCGACTGCAAGAGGGGTGAGTACTCGGGGTGTGTGGGGTCCGGGCGGTACAACTCGATGAGTGCTCGTAGTTTCGAGAGATTGATGAAGGGTGCGTTCGCATTCTGTTCTAGGGAGGTACAGCCGCTCTTCAGAAGTTCGGTTGGGAAATAATCGGGATGGACGGCCGACGGCGTACCAAGAATGAGGCCCTTGACGTCCGGGACATGTGTCTATACCGGAGATGGAGACCGTCAGTCTGGTGTTCCTTTCATTACTCTCCATGGACTTGTTCTTGAACCACTGACCTGATCTAGAGCTCGTAATGCCACTGAAATGGCCAGAACCGCACCGGCACTCACTCCCCCCACAAAGATTCGCGCAGGATCAATTCCCAACGAATTTCCATTTTCAGAGACCCACTGAAATGCAGCCCAGGCATCTTCTACGGGAGTCGGAAAGGTCCATTCGGGTGTGTGGCGATAGTTGACGTTCAGCACGGCAGCCCCTGTCCCGAGTGCAACTTGACGACAGTGGGGGTCTTCGGTTTCCAGATTTCCCAGGTGATAACCGCCTCCATGGAAGGAGATATACAAAGGAACAATTTCCCGGTCCGTTCCAATGATTGGCCGGTAGAGGCGAACGGGTAGCTTGAAGCCACCGGTGCTGGGAATGGCGATGTCAGTGACATCCAGCCCATCGTCTTAAAATCCACGCGTGTTAGCAGGTCAAAGAAACCCAAAGTACCGTCTATTACACACACCTGGACGTCCCAAGACCTCGGAAAAGAGTTTTGCTGCTCTCTCATTGGCAAGGTCTCGAAGCTCTTGGACCGTAGCACCAGGTGGGCTTTGTGGCCTCTTCCAAGTTTTCTCAAACTGCGTCCATTCTGGCGCTGGTGTTGCATAATGCATGAAACTAGCCATTATGGCGGAATGAGAGACGCCGGAATAGCAAAGGCTAGGAAAGTCACTGACGTTATTGTCGACTGCTTTGACGGGGGGGTTCTGGCGGGGGAGCTCTCAAATACGATTGTTTACATACGATACCTGGAGACCCTCGACTTTGAGAAACCTAGCGCTTGGCTTAGGTTGTGTGGAGCAAGAAAACCTTGAGTTTAGTAAGGACTAGACTGAAGTAGTATCGCCGAGGGCGTAAAGCAAGGGTTGCTTCGTTTGTTGAAACTGGCTACGGAGGCAGTGTGTGGTAAACACTCAAGGCTTGCCCTCGAATCCGCAGGACCCCTCCGTTCCTTTCTACGTATTGTTTGCGAGTAAAATTAAGCCAAATGACCCTAGTTAAATAATTAGAAGCATATTAAAACTCACAGCTGCATGTCCAACACGAAGCAGAGACACTATTCCTTACTATCTTATGTAGCCTTTACTGCGGAGAGCACAACTTGCATTCCAAGCTCAGCAGTTTGAATTGCCATACCCAGTCAGACACCGAGAAATGGCTGTGATGCTGTTATTCGTACTGTCTAAAAGTCTTCTGCATCATGCCCAAAAAGCCACTTCGTCCGCTCTCTGCTTCCCCAAAAGATGGGGTTCTTCTCGCCGTCCTTTGTGATCCAATAATCTCTCTCCCGTTGAGCTTCACCGTCGGAAAGGTGGTAAGCTTCCTGAAGCACCCGTCCGGCCTTTTGGACTGTCGACGCTCTGGTCTGCCGAAGATCCTGATACCGCGCAAACGCCGCTGCCAGAGTAGCCTTTGTGGCAGTTGAAAGCAGCTTGCGAAGGACTGCCGCGTCTTCACATGCCATAGCCGCCCCAGAGGACATGTACGGAAGCATAGGGTGCACGGCGTCACCAAGCAGAACTGCTTTCTTGCCAGGGTGGACCCAGTTATCAACGAGATCCAGATCGTAGAGCCGCCATTTGAGGAACTCCTGAGGATTGTCAGCAATTTTCGGCTACCATGGCCTACGATTGAGTCTTGGCAAACCTTCCCAGACAATTCTATCAGCTTCCTGACTCTTGGCTCCCATTGTGCGAACCTGCGCTTCAGCTCTGAGTTATCCGAGATTACCAACTTATTCTCGCCAGGCTCAAAGGGACGGTCCTGCATCGAAGTCTCGGAGCAGCAAAAGACCACGTTGTATACCTCGCCTCCACGTACGGGATATCCAATGATATGAGCCTCCGGACCGCACCAGGAAGACACCCATGGCTGGGAGATTAGATCCCGTAACTCGGGGTCAGAGAGTAATTCTTGTCCAGGTATTAAGATGCGATAGACAATGTCTCCCGTGTTGGTAGGAGGCAGCTCATGACCTTGGAAAATCCCTCGGACTTGACTTTGGACGCCTACATGATCTCGGTCAGAATTTTTCTTCTCCAACTGCCTTCATAGGCAGCAATTGCGCTTCGAGATCACCTTACCATCAGCAATAATGATCAAGTCAGCCTCGACCCTCTCCCCACCGGCCACAATTGCAGCCGGCGCATCCCAGTCATAATCCTCCACCCTAGAACTGCTCCTGACCTTGACTCCCAGACTCTCTGCTCTGCTTAACAAGGACGTATGATAGTCAGCTCGGTGAACCATTAGATAGCTCCCGTTAAAGTCTTGCTCGGGAATGCCATGGGGCATGTCAGCAAGGATTTCGCCATTAGAGTACCTCAAGAAGCGATTGCCGTTTGAGTACGTTTTCTTCAAGTAGGTGGTGTCAACCCCCCAGCGATGCAAGATCTTGAAGCAGTTAGGCGGGAGTCGCATCCCCGCGCCGACTTCTCCAAAGGTTGTCGCCTGTTCTAGAATAGTAACCCGGTGGTTATCGAGCGCGAGGCCAATGCTGGCGAGAAGCCCTCCCAAACCGGCCCCAACAACCAGGATGTTAAACCTGTCACCCGGCCTGGAAGCCTCTGTTTGCAGTGGAGATGTCATTGGAGAATTGTGCTGGTGAGACAGAGGCAGATGCGAGTGCTATGTGTTGGGTAGAGAGGAGGGATAAAGGCTAGTGATAAAGGCGGATGTGGCCAAGTCAATGGATGCACATGCCAGGAATAGAAGTTTAACTAAACTGAATTACACTGAATTGTACCACACTGTACTTGATCATTATAAGGCCATTCTCCAACATCTAATTTGCTCTGATTCTTGCATCAAACAGATCAAGCAGGGGTCCTGCTCAAGCCGTCTTCAACAGCCGAGATACAGATACAACAGTATTAGTTATGCTGTTCAACGAGACAAGGTCAGCATGCATCATATGGCGTCATATCCTAATCAAAAAGAGGTATCGCCGAGCTGGGTGGTCCATCTACTCCACTCCGATATCAGCTTTGGGGTCCTTAGTGCGATGGTGTGATAATTCGACTTCTGTTGTGATATATCGCAAATTCCAGGAAAGTCAACTCCTGTGTCGGGGCGGGGAGGGACTGAGCATGGGTTCACCAACCGAGCCGTTGAGATAATTTTGGTTGTCTCTTCACTCTGTTCGATGCGGATTGATTTGATACCGTTCTCATGAATCTAGACATTAGCCTCGTTCAGGTGGATCCGTCGTGGTTCACCAAGAAGCGGAAGCTCAACACAACTGCTTGTGTGCGCTGCCATGAGCGCAAAGTGAAGTGCGATGCGGGTGGGTTCTCTTTAAAAAGAAACGATGTTACTCCGTTCGGCTTCGAGCCCAAGTTCTGACATTTTGGCAAGGTTCACAGAGAGGAGGTTCATGCAAGGTTGGTCTGTTCTAGATCGTGTATTTCATTACCTCTCCAACAACACACCACAGCTTCAATCACGCCGTGAGTACAATCAAGCTGATTCAAAGTCCAGAACTGCGACATAGCTGGGGAAATATGCCGGTCGGTTCCAGCAATGCCGTTGTCGTTTACAGGCACTGACTGAGGCGTTTAGGACTCATCTTGATGGCCGGGTTCGAGGAGCCGATGGTGTCCAGCCAAGACGTGGTGCTTTAACAGTAACAACAACACAGTTTGTGATCCCTTCGGATTGATCTTCATATATACTTCCTCACTAACTCTCACTGCTAGTGATCAAGTATCAGACTCGTGTGACACGCCGTATCAAGCTGGCAACAGCTCGGGACCATCGACGACATCATCGTCCGCGCCTAAATCGGCAGCTGCGAGTCCATATGCTGCTTATGCGGCTCCTGATCAGCCCAGTCCGAGTGAAGACTCCTCTGTCCCTTATTTACCCAATGATATGGCGCTCGAGGCGCTAGGGCGCGACGACACGCACCTCTCTCAACTACCCACGCACCCAAACGCACCACTAAGCATGCAGCATGTTATGAGGACCCGAGAACCAGCATCACTAGAAAGATTCGAGGCTTATTTTGGTGATATACTCGGACCTTATGCGCCGTCATTCCGAGAGCCAAGTGAAAGAGAAGTCCTTACAGAGGCAGGAGGTTATAACGATTGGAGTAGACTAGCTGACGCTCGCGCTTTTCACCCCATCAACGTGGACATGTCGAACCGCCCTACTCTAGATTTGGAACAACAAGTTGCCACACTAGACTCTGCCGACATGGAGTATCTGAAGACCAAGGGGGCGTTTGACCTCCCTCCCCGGAAACTCCAGGAGGACTTGATCGAAGCCTACTTTGCAGATGTGCACCCAACTGCGCCGGTTATTAACCGCAAAGAGTTTCTTACCGCCTTCTACCAGCACGGGAACCCAAGCCGTCTACTTTTATTTGCCATCTTTACCTCTGGATCACGGGCATGCAGGAATCCAGCACTCCTCGATAACAAGGGAACCAACCAGAGCAGTGCCCAGAGATTCTACAAAGCCACCAAGGTAGCCATTTGTGCAAGATGCGACCCTGCATTGCCTGCGTGAGGATATGATCGTGGACTGGCTAACTGTAATATCACTAGGCACTGCTGGATACTGGGTATGAACAGAGTCGGCTTGTGCGAGTGCAAGCCCTGCTCCTACTGACGTGGTGGTGGGATAAGAAGGATGACGGTGGGAGAAACATGCGATCTTGTGCAGTTGATGCTATCAACACAGCTCAGAGCATGGGGATGCACCGATGGTACATGAACTTTCCCTCCAACTTTTTTGGATGCATAAGCTGATACATCATCGCAGGGACCATTACCCGCAGGCCGATATCGTTCAGGTGCGGTCTTGGAAACGTATATGGTGGACGTGTTTCGTGGGTTACCCGAAATGATTCTATCGGTTAAATTGGCTCTTCATAATAACCGGTATTCGTCCTGCTAGCAACGAGATGTCGCAGTGGCCGTCTCCCACGGCCTTCCATGCATCCTATCCCTATCTGACTTCGACGTCCAACCTCTCTGTGCAGCCGACTTCATTGAGGAAATAGGTGTCCCCCTGGAGCTGCACCGATACCCCTACTCGAGTACGGAGGTGGCCTTCTCGATTGAGATGGTCAAAGCAGCCGAGATATTACACCACATCCAAAGAGACCAGTTTGTGAGGCAGCGGCTTCACCACCACATGACTGGGTCGATAGCAGGTCGAGAGGCCTCGGTAGAGAACCAATCCGCACCCCCCGGATTCAAGGCTAGAAGAGTCGGGTGCGCCGATGATTTCAACGATGAGGGTCTCCGCCTGTGTCGAGAGTTGATCGCTAAGATTCCAGATATTGTCAAGTACGATGTCGATGATGTACAACAGCACAGCTTCTGGCCGTCGTTCCTCCATATCCTCTACTAGTAGGTTTAGCCACGGAATGCTCCCGCAAGGCTTCGTAGCAAGGACTAAATCAATTCTTCAGCACCAACGTCATGTTGCGATTTCGCGACAAGTCTGTCTCACGGCCGGCAAATGGACGGGCTGAAGCGGAGCGTCAGTATTGTCAGGCACGTGGAATCGCCGCCGCAACAATGGTCAGCAAGACAATGCGAAACGTCAGAGCATACGGACACCTACTTAGGTTCACTGGACAACTGTAAGAAAGACTAAGTAACTTGTGACTTGCAAAATGTGCGAATGTTCTAACTCTGAACCGCAGAACCGTCACGCTCTACAACTGTCTCATATTCTTCTTGATCGAAGCACAGTCGTCCAATATCGAGGTGCGCAGAGATGCCCAGAGCAAGTATTCACTCTGCTTGAACATGCTCTTCGAGTTCAGTCAGCTATGGATCAGCGCGTCGTTGGTTCATCGTCTATTCGAGGCACTTCAGGCTCACATGCAGATCTCAAATAAACAGCCCACTTCTTCGTTTGGCGATCAGTGGCACAATTTATTGCCCGGCTTGCGCACATCCAGCGATATCACCAACTCTTACATGGAACAGTAAGCACAATACAACGACACACGTAGCCTGGACGAACCGCTCATGCTGAACTACTGCAGATTGTTAGCTACTGACTTCCATTACGAGGGCAGTAGTCTTGCTGGCCTTAGTTTCGGGCCAGTCAACGGCGTCTTTCGGCACTGGACACTCACCAGCCACGCAATATTTCCTCGAAGACACATCACAACCATCGCCTGACTTTGAGCTGCCTCTGGGGGCGGGGTCTGCTGATTCGCTCAATGTCGAGCAATGGTCAGTCTGCTGGCGACTTTTGTCTTCCCTGATGGGCACATTTGCTGACCGTCTAGGGTCAACTATTTTGGACTGGGCGACGACTTGAGTGACCCGAGCCAATGCTTGCAACCGGATGGGATCGGCATTCTAATGAACCAAGGGTAATCCACCCTCTGGGAATAGACTCCTCCCATGTTGCCGGCTGTCACTTAGAATAGCTAAACCGTTTTCGGTTCCGCCGACTCTTGACATGCAAGTCTTGAGGGAATCAAGGAGGTACTCTTTAGACGTTAGTCATCCGTCAAATATTCGCAGAACATGGCGTCCTGCATATTTGCGTGCTTGACGCTTGACTAAATGGAGCAACGCCGGTCTCGTCCGGGGTCGGCGGATCGCGCCATACTGGCCGTCATACTACACCACCACGGTCCTCACTATTGAAGTGCGGAGAAGCTCCTCGTCAGAAATACAAATCTCACAACTGAGTGTTCTAAATCTTGCGAGATCAAACACGTTTGATCTAGCTAGAATTATGAGTACCGACAGCACTTCGGGTCTGCTGACCGTCCAAGAGGGCCCGCCAATTCGCCTCTTCTACACCGTCAATCAGGCGCTACCCCTTTCTCCGAATAGGCCCGTCATTATCCTTTCTAACTCCCTCTCGTCGGCGACCTGGCTCTGGGACGACTTCTCTCTTGCATTCTCAGACAGCTACACCATTGTCCGTTACGACTCTCGTTTCCATGGCCAGTCCCCGCTCTCCAGTGCACCCAACTTCGACTATGAACGGGGGCACACAATCGAGGACCTAGCATCAGATGTTGTGAAACTGATAGACCACCTGGGTATCCAGATTGCAGAGGCCTTCATTGGGCTGAGTATCGGTGGCGGCGTTGGTGTTGCTCTGGCGGCGCAACACGCAGCAAGATTTCGCCACCTCTTGATCGTTGGATCACGGGCACATGCCACTGCTGGAGACGACGAAGTATGGGATGCTCGCATAACTCTAGCTCACAAGCATGGGATGAAAACTCTGGCTCAGCAGAGCGTCGAACGCTGGTTCAACTCCGCCTGGATCTCCTCTCACCGTGAGCAGGCCGCACTCATTGCGAAGCTTGTAGGACAGCAAAGTCAAGAGGGTTACCTTGCCAATGTTGCTGCCCTCAGGAATCTTGACCTTTGGCCACACGTAAAGTCCATCAAGGAGCACGGTGACAGTGGGAGGGTAACATTCGTGGTAGGGGAGGAGGATGCCGAACCTGTGCTGGCAGAAACAAAAACAATGGCGGAGGATACAGGGAGTGTAGTTGTCGTCATCGAGGGTGCGGGGCACATTGTCAATGTTCAGCAGCCTGAGAAGTTCCACGAGTTGGTCAGGAGTGTGTTGGAGGTGAAATCTTGAGAACGTTTCTTATACCTGAGTCAATCGACAATGTTCGCTTCAGACGCATTGATCATGTATTGAGGTGAAATGAATAACAAGTGGTAATCCCCGGCCACACAAAGCACTCTACAATGTCTTCGGTTCGTGCATCGCGTAGTAATCTTGAAGTCTGTGACAACCAATATCATAAAATGCCTTGAAAAAGGAGTTTCAAAACTGTCGGTACCATGTAATGGTATAAGTGTTCTCCAATATAACTACTGTATTTGCGTCCTTGAGCAAGCTACCAAAATTCAGGAACAGAAACGATTGCGTGATATCAGGAGTGATATCGTTCTGGCATCGCTTAAAGCCAGGGTTATTACCGTTTTCTAGTCTACCAAAACTGCCTAAAAGTAGACCCCGTTTTAGACCCTGTTCGGTGTTGCTATTTAGGGATAGCTGTTTCTGAATTCAACAACATAGGGAAAGAAAAGCCACACGTCGATCAAATCTCCCCGTTTCAAGACTAGTAGAGAAACCATAAAAGAGGGGAAATAACGGAGGTTTTGTCATCTACCCCGAAGACTCCGAAATATTCGAGTTCCCTACCAGGACCTTTAGTCATCCTGCTTACCAAGCTTGATCTTGTTCGCCTTGCGCTGATCCACCCAAGCCGTGTTCTGCTTCCCCAGCCAGATATCTCTCGAGCCTTCTACTGCGCCTTCGAGCTCTGTGTATTTTCCCGCTGCCACGTAAATTGACTTGCCGTGGTATTGGGGGTTGAGTGCCAGAAACGCCGTGGCCCTCGCTACGTCTTCCGGCTGGTTGACAGGGAGGCCTTGCTTCTGCCAGATCTCAAGAACATGGCTTGTAAATTGAGTCTGCGTGAACCATGGAGCGACAACGTTCACGCGGATAAGGCCCTCATCCGCCAGACTGTCTCTTAGTGACCGGACCAGCCCAATGACCCCGTGCTTCGTCGCGTTGTAGACCGGGATTCCCGGAGTGTCGAGATACGAGGCGGCTGAGCCAGTGGCGACAAGCGAGCCCCGGATCTTGAGGCGCCTGAAGTAACTCAACGCCAGCTTGGTTGTATACAGCACACCGTTGAGGTTGACGTCCACCACGGTGAGCTTGGGCGGCGCCAGGTGGCCTGCCTCATCGAAAATATCCCGAAAGACATCCTCGACAACCTCGTCAACTCCGGCATTGGCGATGACTATGTCAACCCGCCCATGCTCCGCGACCGTCTTCTCGAAAATTTGTAGCTGGTCTGTCCAGCTCGTCACTGAGCCGTGGAAGAACTTGGCATTTCTAAACGAGTACTCGCGTCAACACATCTGCAGTGCCAATCAACATGTGTGGTGACGGGAAACTCACTTGCCCAATCTCTCCTCAAGCTTCTCGCCAGCGGCCTTGTTTGTATCCAGGAAGTTCACGACGGCTCCTAGCCGATGAAAGGTTTGTACTCTAGAATGATACTCGCGTCAGCTTACTTGATGCGTAATCATTAGAGCGTCATGCTACAGCAGCATCTTAGACGGTCGGCCTTACACTGCTTCTCCAATACCCGTTGCACCACCTATCGTATTATGCTACCGTAAGTTTATGATTCGCACACAGACAAGGTAACTTGGGGTTCTGCTAGTAGACCCCTAGCCTGATGAGCTCACCAGTTAATATTACGACTTTTCTGCGGGCGTGCTCAAACACCACGTCGTTGGCTGGAATCTCAATTGAAGTCATTCTGAGCTTGTATGTAAGCTAATTGGTAGTCTCGTTTTTCGTCGGCCAAGGTTGGATGGTTGGCTGGCTTTCTCACAATAGAAACTGGGAAGCGACGCAAGGGGCCTAACGTTACTTTTGAAATAATCGCTTGTTCATACGAGAAGTAGCCAAGCACCTCGAAAATCGATCCTCGTGCTCTATCTTCGTCACGCAAGTCAGGATGAGATGAGATGATTCCGACCCGGATTTCTTAGTGAGCTCGATCCACTGATGGATCGCTAGCTCCGGCGTTACCGTTTATGGACGCTTTGGGGGCGTTTTTCTTCCCTGTCATTCCACGTGCTCGCTAGGTTCAACGGCGTTAAACCATTCCAATATAATGGTCCTAGCCTGTTAATAATTGCGTGATACGTCTCGCTGCTCGGGACCTTTGAGTGCAAAGCCAGATCCTGCTGCATCCAGAGATTCTCGACCCAGAGCTTCTACCTCGACCTGACCATCAATCAACCATGCCACCACGAGACTGGCCGACGCTGAAAAGCGACATCATCAGCGACAACTATGTGAATGAACGCAAACCGATTCGGGTGGCCGTGCTTGGCGCAGGGCTCTCAGGCATTGCGTTCACGTACAAGGCCAAAGACCTTGAAAATGTGTCCTTTACCATTTACGAGAAGAACCCTGACGTTGGTGGTACGTGGCTTGAGTCAAAATATCCAGGCGTTTCATGTGATGTGCCTGCTCATTGCTATACGTTTACCTGGGCTGGGTAGGTTGCTTTACTTATTCTCCATGTCTATCGAGCAAATTCAACATGCTGATCACTGGCGGATAGAAATCCCGATTGGACAAAAGTGTAAGTTATAATCTCGCTGTGTTTATGCTTCCGCAAGCCCTGCTGATTACCTGTGTGGACAGATACGCCAGCGGTCAAGAGCTCCAGCAGTTCTTCAAGAAACTGGCTCGGGATTACGGAGTCTATGAGCACGCCAAGTTTCAACATGTCATCACGAGAGCTGAGTGGAATGATGCTGTCGCGGTCTGGAAGATCACGGTCACAAATCTGCATACTGGGGAGAGCTTCATAGACGAGGCTGAGGTCTTTGTGAACAGCGGCGGTGTTTTGAAGTGAGTGTGACTAAGGCTTACCAAGTAAAGAGATTGTACTCACAGTTAAACTTGCAGCAACTGGAAGTGGCCTGACATCCAGGGGCTGCACGATTTCAAAGGGAAATTGGTCCATACCGCAAACTGGGACGACAGCATTGATCTCAGCAATAAGAGGGTTGCGGTAATCGGTGCCGGCGCGTCGGCTATCCAACTTGTGCCGACAATACAACCAGGTGAGCAAGCCCCTTTAGCCGTCCTAGACTAAGCTCAAATAATTATTTGTCCAGTTGTTCAAAAGCTTGTCAGTTTCCACAGATCCCCGTCCTGGATCGCTGCTGAATTTGCCGGCGGCTTCGCGACTCATGGACGCAACACTACCTACAGTGAGTCACAAAGGGAGCGGTTCCGAGAGGACGAGAGTCACTTCCGACAGTACCGTCAGGACGTTGAACATGCCATGAACGCACGTTTCCCTTCGTTTTACAAGTACTCGGAGGCGCAGAAGCTTGGTGTCGAGAACGTCACCAAGGCCATGCGAGCAAAGCTGAACAATGACCCTGAGCTGTGCGAGAAACTTATACCCAAGTTTGAACTCGGGTGCCGCAGGTACGTTGATGAGCATACTATTCGAGAAAAGGGACTTACATGACTAGGGTAACCCCGGGTCATGGGTATTTGGAGGCTCTGGTTTCCGATAACGTCCAAGTCGAGACCTCACCTATCTCCAAGGTGACGGAGGAAGGTATCCTAACTGCCGAGGGAATTTTCTACGAGGTAGATGTGATCATCACCGCCACGGGATACAATACCTCTTTCGTTCCACGGTTCCCCATTATCGGGCTAGACGGTGTCGACCTGCGAGAAGTCTGGGCGAAGAACGGTGCAGAGGGCTATCTCTCTGTGACAGCCCCATCAATGCCCAACTATTTCAGTACGTATTTTTCCTTTCTTCATCTGCCAATCTAGAAGACTCTAATATTCCCGTAGCAACAACGGGACCGAACTCGCCAATCAGCAACGGTTCTTTGATACCGGCACTCGAGCTCCAAGTCGACTTCGCGTTAGCCTTTGTGGAGAAGATTCAAACCCAAGACCTCCGCTACGTCGTTGTAACAAATGAGGCCACAGATGAGTTCAACGAGTGGAAAGACGAGTTCATGAAAAGGATGACTTGGACGGGAAGTTGCACCAGCTGGTAAGAGATGGACACCCCTTGCCCAATCACATGGAAGTAAGAAGGCTAATGTTTTATAATGACTTTAGGTATAAGAATGGCACGTCGGATGAAAAGGTTATTGGTGAGTCTTCGACCCCATGACTAAACTGTGTCATTACTTACTCTAGTTGCCAACAGGGCCATGGCCAGGGTCTGTTAATCACTTTCTCGAATCGCTGAGACATCCACGGTTTGAAGACTTTGTGTACAAGCACAAATCACGGAACAGATTTCGTTATTTGGGTGATGGCAGAGCCTTCAATGAAGCACATGCGCTTCCTCTGGGTACGTATATCAAATAGTCTAGATATGATACTTTTTTTGGGATTACACACAATACACAATACACATTACACATTACACATGGGAATAATAACCACGTACTCGATCACATTTATATATCTCTGGATTATCTGTGAACTCTCTCCATTTACAGCGAGACCCATTGATTCGAGCCTTTGTTGTCGATCCTGCACCTGCATTATACTAGGTGCTATATTCTTACACTGCCTGCAATCTCCAGACTTCTCGATTGCCTAGGTCGGCTTTTCCGAGACTCTTTACGCCAAGGACGAGGCTCTCGATTGCGAAATAAGACTAATCCGAGGTGAAGAGTCAGTCTCGCGTATGTGTGTAACGCCGAAGCACGATGACTAGGTCACTTGTGGATGGAACCAGCCCGCCTGGACCAGACTGCTGGACTCGAGAAGCCGCCCGGACTCGGAGAAATGACTTAGGCCAAGCCTTTTAGGTCGGATCGCGCAATCGTGCCAGAACCACCCACTGTTTTCCCCAGGTAGCCCTGTGACTTGGTGGCTGATGGATGCGGTGGGACGCTCGGCGATGCTCAATGCAGCAACCCCACAGAGATAAGCGAGTGAACTTGGGAAGAGCGGTATCAATATTGCCTATGTCATTCTTTTCAGCGGAATAATTACTTTCAACATGAGGTATACCTTGGAATATCTGGTGTGGCACGATTGAAGACTGATCTTGCGCGATTCGTAGCCTTGCGGTTCTGTTCGTTTCATGATCGTATTAAAGGGAGCTTCATCGAATGAATATCGGTACTCGACTCTAGGCGACACCACCGCAGCATCATAGCAAGTCTTCTCTGCCTTTCGCCTGCATCAATCCTCCATCTACAAGATGGGTCTCTGGGTTCTTGAGCCAGCGTCGAATGAGAAGGTTCCTGGAACCGTCCACATCGACCGCGACAATGAACATTCGCGTGACCTCACTGCCAACCTCAAGCACGGTACTGGCCGTGACGCAGATATTGTGCTGGTCCCGCAGCCATCCAACTCCCCCAATGACCCGTTGAGTAAGTTCCCTTTGATAGCAGATGCGTGTGCATGCCGCTAACTCATTCCTGCAGACTGGCCGCGTCGCGAGAAGCTCCGCCAGAGCTGGTATCTCTCCGCAGGCACTGGACTAGCCTCCGGAACATGCTTCTTCCTGAACCCCTCCCACGGAGCCATGTCGAAGACCATCGGGACTACCATTTCCCAGCTCTCCCGGACCGTCGCCTTCCTCATGCTGGGCATGGGCATTGTGAGTATCTTGACGACGCCCTTGGCTCGCATGTACGGCAAGCGGCCTGGTAAGAATCCCGAATAGCAAGGTCCCTTGTGCTTACAGAAAACAACTCTGACAAAGCGTGGATTTTAGTTCTGTTGGGTCTCGGTATCCTCGGCATTGTTGGCTACAGCATCGTTTTGGCTGATCCCTCGGACATGAAGTATATCTACGCTGGCCGCTTTCTGTGGGGAGGCGCCATGAGTGGGCTTGAGTATCTTGTCAGCTCCAGCGTCGGAGATTTATTCTTCACACACCAGCGCGGCTTTCACCTTGCCCTTTGGCACTTTGGCCTCTCAGGTGGTAACGCCATGGGCCAGGTTATTGCCTCTCAGATCGTCCAGGGTCAAAGCTATGTCTGGGCTTTCAGATATGCGTGAGTTGCACGATAAACCATGGCAAGCAGCTCCTTGGCGCTGACACAAAGATCATAGTGTTATTTTCCTGTCCGCATACATCGTTGGGCTTTTCTTCCTCTGCCCTGAGACCACCTACACCCGCCCGAAGCATTTCGATACAGACATCCACGAAACTCTCACCGGTGAATCAGACGATGCCAGCAACTCGGGTCAATCGCCATCTTCCTTAAACGAGAAGTCGATCCATGAGGCCAATGTTATCGAATCGGACATTAGCCAGGAGCGGAAGAAGACTTACGTCCAGGGCTTGAAGGTGTACAATGGCCGTTTCAGCCATGAAAACTACACGCGATCCATTCTGTCACCATTCGCAACCTTTCTTCTGCCCGCAGTCAATTGGGCAGCCTACTCGTACGGCCTGACAGTAGCACTTGCTGCCGCTATTTCATCTTGTCTGGCACAAATCTTCACCGTCCCGCCGTACAGCTTCAGCACCAGCGCCGTCGGTCTGACCGTCCTCTCACCCTTTGTCGGTAACCTCATTGGAAACTCAATCTCCGGACCCATGTCCGACTGGCTAGTGACCTACATGTCCCGGAAAAACAACGGCGTCTACGAGCCCGAGTTCCGCAACCTTCTCTGCCTGCCGGCTCTAGTTGCAGGAGCTGCTGGGTTCTGGGGGTTCGGCCTGTCCATCCACTACCGCACCCACTGGTTTCTTCCAGTCTTCTTCTTTGGCCTGACGGCATTTGCTGGGGCAATTCTCTCGCTCGTCTCCAACACTTACCTGCTTGACTGCCACCGGAAATATGCGCAAGATGCCTATGCAGTGGTTACCCTGGTCAAGTGCGTGATGGGATTCGCCATCTCCTTCTTCGTCAACGACTGGCTCACGAAGAAGGGACCGCTCAGCGTCTTCTTCGTTATTGGAGCTATACACATTGTTGCTTGTGTTTATGGCCTGGCCCTCTACGTTTGGGGCAAAAAGGTAAGTTTCAGCGTAACATCCTTTCTCATTCGTCGAAGCAACCAACTAACGAAGATCGGTCAGATTCGCCTAGCTGTCCACAAGAACCAGTTCATCCAGAATGCGCTCCGCTCCTGTGGTAATAACGATGACCCGGCGTAACGGGTACAGATAGCTGCCTAGCCGGATCGGTGCAGAGCATTTCCATGTTACATGGAGGTGGGGAATCCAAACTAGCCAAAATTCTGGTCACATAGCTAGAAAGAATTCTCTGTACAGATTCAAATATCCTAGACAAGATACTTCACATATTGGCCTGCGAACAGCTCTTCAAGGACCTGCTATCTTTTTCGATGCTCTGTATTGTGATTTGCTATTGATCAGTGGTGGAGTGAGTCAAGTCAATGAGAAATTTCACAGCCAATGACAGACCGCTAAGAACTGTTCTGATGACGAGGCCATACGCTCTGGTTTGTCCATAGGTCTAGAGTAAATGCAAGAGTCTATCTGGGTGCGTCGTGGAACATAACCGATTCGCGAGATCCGTGTAAGTGGATCGGCAAGCATCCAATATCTCTCGAGTTGGTTGACAGCCGCTGCGGTTCCGCGTCTTTTTCTATACGTTGCGTCGACAAGAGGATTAAATCAGATGGACCTACGAGCCCAACCACAATATAATCTAGCAGATTCTTTAAGCCCTTAGACCGTGTCCTCTATGCCGGGTACGAGGTACTCAGCCACGAAGATTTCTTGAGATATGGAAAGAGTAGATTGCACTCAGTCATCCTTTGAGAGGTCCTACCTAGCCCAATCATAGCACGTCCTTAAAAGGCTTCCAGGCTCCATCTTGACAGTGTCGAGACTGGGCTCTTTCTTCCAAAGGATGTATAAGATATTTATTCCCTTCCCCCCTCTGTATGTTATTCTCGTCCCAAGCCTCTTTCCCAAGCCTTCCTGTAGTTTGTGACACGTACAGCATAGATCAAGGAAATGGCGCGACTCCTTAGCTCCAACTATTGGTTCACACCCAGACCCTTGGTAGTATTTGCTGATGAAGATGGATGGATGAGTTCCTCATAGCCCATCAAAGAATTGATCGAATTTTTCAAAATTGCCATTCATGGCGTCTTCGAGGGCAGACGCTGCGGCAATGTTCCTGAAGCGCAGAGATTCCATGTTAGATACTATTTTGGTCAGCCACACGGTCATCACGGGCTTGATGTCTCTCCCTTCACGCCTGGTGAGTTCAGTGAGACCCTCCAGATATCTTATCTGACTGCTCATGTGCTCCCCGACCAAATTCTTCCCTACTTCACAAGGTTCTGTCAAGAACCACTCCAGTAAGCTTAAGAAGGGATCTCGTCTGCCGAAAACAATTTTCGTGTCATGAAAGGCATGATCAAGCAGGAGACCATTGATAATCTAAACATAAGGTGTAGAAATAGGGAAAAAAGTAAAGTAGAACCTGCCGTTCTTACTGAAGCGCTGATTCCATCTGAGCTTTGGCGTAAGCCTTCCACCGATTATCTCCATATAGTCGTTCGTTGCTTTTTTCACCGGCAATTCTTCTAAGATAGAACTGATTCCGGGACCAAATGACAAGTCGACCCATAACTGTCGCTGGTCTTGCCGCCTTCTTAGTACCTCTGGATTGGCGTCTTCAGTGGGCTCGGGGAGAAGGTTAGATCAGAGAACCAGCATCAACTTTGGAGATATAGGTGCAAACTCATGAAAACGAGGGGATGAAAGCATGTGCTTGCCAGTGCTCTCATCTTGCAAATGGTTTGTCGGTCCTTCATAGACATTGTAACTGTTGTCCGTGAGGATAAACTCTTCGTCATGGTTTGCAGGTGTGCAAATGGCCAGGTAATATGCCCCGATGTGATGAAGAAACCGTTCGGCGTCAGAGAAATATATTCTCTCTTTGATACGTTTTGTCCACTCCCTCCCTGGGTCCATCTCTAAGTCCATTATGGTCTTTAGATTGTGAAACCAAACATCAAGCGGACGCTAGAAGCCATGTTTTTGCGTGTACTGTTGCACAAGTTCCTTATCGTCCCCATCATAGCTTTGTGCATCGTCCTGGTTGAACTTTCGATGGTATTGCTCTCCGCGATACTTGAGCAAGAACAAGAATTTGCGCAACAGGTTCGTTTCTGTTCTGGTCAAGCATATGTCAGGCTTTCCGCGGTCGTGGGCCACGATGATGCGGCGATAGATGCAGCTAGCATCACTCTCGAGCTGGCTGAATCTTGCTTCAATGTGGCGTTGGTCTTCTGGCGGCTTCGTCACGTCCAGGTACATATTGTACATGCCGCAAGCACGTTTCACTGAGCATTCGTTGAGACTGAATGGGCTAGACGATAGGTGCAGGCTGCTAACGACTGCATCGCCAGGATGTTTGTTTTTCTCGTGGTGACGCTTTTTGCATTTCTTCTGTGTTCCAGTCGTATCGGGGCAGATAAATGAATGAGAGAAGTTTTTGAGTATGAATGAAGGAACAAAGGGATGGTATTCTTGGCCAACAGACTCCATGGTGTATTATACGCAAGAATTGTGCGTCAATAGAGGCAACGTGGCTGGAAACACTTGGGTTGTGATGCGATGTGGAAGCTCTCAAGCAGTTCAACATCGTCAATCGGGCCAGAAACCTTGATGATAGTGACGACAAGGCCTCCCCCACCCATACGAGTCTCGTCATTTCATTGACCGCTGTGCCGTCGTGTCACTCTTCTATTGGTCGCCTCACCCTTGAGCATACACCTCCCGCCCTAGGTGCTTTATGAATCTCCAACCTCAACTATAAGAACTGTCATGCTCTGGGCCTTCAAAGGATTAATTTTTCATTATTGGGTGTGGAACAATTCATCCTTTCAGACTGGAGAAAAATATAGATCGCTTGAGCGTAGCTCTATCCAGGGAAAGTGTTGTTTGTTAATATCCCTTGCAGCCCACTAAGATGGGTACTTATTGACATGTCGCAGGACACGCACAGCACGTCTCCTCATCGTCATGTCGGCTTATGCTCGATCACTTCTCACAAACGAGCCAGTCGCGCGGCCATCATCTGCTATGATGGGTAATGCAGAATTATGGACAGAAAGCTTTCGAATGTATTGTGTAGCTTAGGATAACATCTGCAGGTTAATGTTCTGAGATGGATTGCTTGCTGTTCCATGTGCCTGATCTACGCCCTTTGTAAAAAGCCCCCGAGGTATGAAACTCACATGGTATCAAGTAAAATTGACCTTCCAAGCAAGTCGTTCTACTTGTATATTTTAGGCTGGTAATACGGATACAGGTGTGGGACACCACCAAAGTTTATTTGAGAGGCATTCTGGGACAGGTATACTGCTTAATGCTTGGGGCATTTGGGTTACGATAGAGTAGGATGAGGATTAAAGCTGCCCATCTCGTAACTCTAAGACTGAATGTTCAGGTGTTCAAAAGGGGTGGGATAAGTTGGATCAACCGGGCTAAATTCAATTAACTCCACACTACTCCATTGATATGAAATAAATTCAGACAGCTTAAGACTTGTACGTGACAGTTCGCACTGACATGGCTGTGGTCGGGCACCTGGCCCTGACACACCCCAATGTAGATTCCTCTGCATTTGCTTCCTTTTCCCTAACTAACATCATCAACCCTTTAGAATAACCGATTACCTTCTCGGCGCCGGCCTGTTCCTCGTCCTCCTCACTTGTTCATGCCGATTCTCGTATGTCACGAGATCGTCAGCATCCTCGTCCCTTGGAGGCCAAGTGCTCACACGGTTCGAATTGGTACTGTCGTCTTCGAAGCGACGCATGTACTGGCGGCCTTCTCGATCCAGTGGTTCAACCCTTGCCCGCTCAAAAGCGCGCGGGTTCCCGGCAGGGTGGTACAGAACCGCAGCAACTCCCTGCGTGCGGCCTGTAACCAGATCGGTGGGCACGACGCCACGGAACGGCCCAGGGTCGTTCAGTTCATTCTGGGCTGCCCGGGCTCTGTCATTGTGGTGGAGATTCTGCTCTCTCATGTCCACTGCCCGCAGACGGGCGGGCGGCCTGGCTAGGTCCATACGCGAGTTGATGGGGATTTCGTAAAGGCCCGTTCGATCGGGACCGTGTCTGCGCTCGTAGGGTTCGATGGGGGAAGGCCTGCCAACCTCCACATTCGCATATTCATGGGGAAAGTATACGCCATTCACCTGCCGTGGGTCGGCGACCTCTCGGACTTGAGCGTTAACTGCCTTTGCTGGGATGGTACCTCGTGGGGTCCAATGTTGCTGTTAGGCGACTTGGTATCAGCAACAGCGAAGATAAACAAAGAGAGAACATGTGATGGAGAAAATGAAAACCTGAAGAGAGGGAATGAGGCAGCAATTACCTTTTTATCACGGTCTTCGTCCGTGTTGCGCCTTGGGGTATCTGCTCGCCTATAGAGTCTATCCATCTTGGTAGAAAAGACAATCCAACGAGGTTTGAAACGGAGTTGAAAGGAAGAAGAAAGATGCAATCTCGAAACCAGCGAGTAGGACAGAGTTTTATCAAAACACTGAACAAGAGAGGTGCTGAAGCGTAAAAGAGAAGAGGTGTAAAATGCAGAAGAGGGGTTGGCTTGCAAATGTGCTGCTGATGTCCTGAGCGGATAGATAGGAACAGCGCGAAGCAGGACGTTTAAGTACTGATTATGCGGAGGACGACATCTCCCCGAGACTGCTGCATTCAGCAAACCACCTCATTTCATGGTGCCACCCGGAAGCCGGCTTTCAGCCTGGGAGAGGAATACGGTAGGATAAGTATGTTGGTAGAACCAACATGCATATTTTGACTGACCTGAGACGAAATGGTCACATCCCTACCGGCCAGAGCCGGGGAGTTGCCCCATTGAATAGCGGTTAAAACCCTGCACATGGGCCTTGACGAACGAGAGATCGTGCCGCGCGCTTGCTAGGGAAGGCTGACCGGGCCTCCGCTCCTTCGACCTTCTTTTTGGCGCTGTGTTGGTTGTTCCCGACTCATCACAGTCACATCGCCGCTAATAATAAAAAAGGATACCCTCATGGATCTTATTTTGGCCCCCAGGGTTGGTTGACGTGAGTGTGGACACCCCTGCAATTGTGTTGCGCGCCTACCGCCCTGCATGATTGATTGGATGACATCTATTTATGGCGTAAGAAACGCCTGTGGCGGCAAAAAGAACCTCCGCGCCTTCATGCCGCGTCCTCCTCCCTCTTCGACCTTACAACGCAGCCTCTCGTCTCCCCTTTCAAAGATTGAACCTCTACCCGCACAACCACTCCAACCCTTCCCTTTCTTGATTTATTTACTCTGTTTCTTACTTTCCAACGATTTACCCATTCATCGTTTTCCTTTCTGCACGCTCGCCTTCCCAATTCCCCTCTCCAACCAGCGCTTTTTGAATCCGTACAAAACCACCCAGCTGTGTCCAGATCGTGTTCTCTCGTCCACAATGAGCCACGCCGACGCCCAAAACACATCAGATACTGGGGTTGATGTATCTTTGCCCGAACCTTCTTGGCTGCCATACCTTAAAAAGTGTATTGAGGAGGATGAAAAGGGAGGGGAAGAAACGACCCACTCTCAAATCGTTCTGGACATGCTCCTTGCCCCCGACGATGATGACAGCGCTGTATCCAAGGCTGTCGAGAGTTTCCGGGACACCTATGTTTCTGGCTTTGCTGAGTGGCCCGTTGAACGTAGAAAGGCTCCCGAGTACTTCGCTGGCGAGGAGGTGAACAGCATCTCGGCTATCGTGTTCGATGTCGTGACCTTTGTGCCTTTCACGGATATCAAACACGATAAGCTTGCCAACCTTCTAATCGGCATTAAGAGCATCGCAGCTACGGAGTTCAACACAGATGTATGTCCCATTCCTTTCTTGATATCTCACGATATCTGCTGATGATGGAAAGAATCCGCAATTCGTTTACTACAGCTGGGGACTTGAAGCTGCTGCAGATGACAGCTGGAAACACAACCATGGTGGGTAGCTGAACTCTGACTTCTTGAAGATATGGAAAATTGGCAGAGTTAACTGATACTAATTTGTGGTCTTATCCTTAGCAAATGGTTGGATTCAAGACCACGAGCGGCAAACTGCCAGACAAGCCTCTGACAGTTGGCTCAGTAGGGCCGCGCTGATAGCGAAGCTCTTCAAAGCCGGCCTGCTCGATTCCGATGGACCTCCTTGGATATGGCACGACTTTGAGAGCGCTTTTGAGACAAGTACTCATGGCGAGGTTGCAACCAACATTGGCCGACAAGCTCAAGTCCTTGCAACAGCGAATTACATTCTAATTGCAGGGGACGCTGTAGTGAAAGAAGTCAAAACCCCTTCCAAGAAATGGCAGTTTGAAGTGACCCCAGCAAAGTGGAAGCTCTGGGCTTCAAAGCTCGAGGAGGTTGCCAACGCAGTTGGCGAGGATGCTGCATGGGACTTGAAGACCAGGACCCAGGATGCACATGACAAGATGGTGGAACTATACCCGGAGGCATTTAAGGATGTATGATCAAGGTGATCATTGCGAGAGGGTTTCGGTTTTTCTAGTCTTAAGATGAATCTACTGTACTGATGGAGGTTAGGATGTTTATAAGCTGTAACTATTTATGGATCTGATATTAAAGTCGTGCGTTGCCAGTACATAAGGTGCTGTGAGTGTTGGGGTTTTCACCTTGAGAACCTGTGTTGCTCGATATGCATTTGCCGCAAGCGACGTATCCAGTAACGTGAAGCGCCCGCACTTCAAACAATACTTGAAAAATATATCTACATTGTAATCCAGTCCCATTTCTACGGGCACGTTCTTGCTTTAATAGGCTAGCGGCAGAGTTCCGTAGGATGCACTAGTTGTCTCAGGTCCAGAAATCGATTGGATGTTGTCGGCATTCGGCACCAGCCCTACCCGGCCACGACTAGGTATATCAATCAGTCAAGCCAACTATTCGTACGGTCGCAGTAACTCACTACGCAGAAAACGAAAAATGGATGCCTCTCCTGAGCTCTTCGTTACCCTCCCGACCGGCGTGCGGCTCTGCTACCAAACATTCGGCAGCCCGTCAGACCCCGCCGTCATCCTCATCGCCGGCCACGCTGGCTCGATGCTCGAATGGCGCGACGATATGCTTTCACGGTTCAACGACGCAGGTGACAAGCGCTATCTCATCCGCTTCGACCACCGCGACACCGGCTTGTCGACCGAGTTCCCCGTTCCCGGCAGATACACCCTCTCAGACATGGCCACGGACATTGAGGGGCTCGTCGACCATCTCGATTTGGCCTGCAAGGGATTCCATCTTGTTGCCGCCAGCAAGGGAGGACCCCTAGGGTACACCGTCGCCGCACGCAGGCCGCAACAGACCAGAAGCCTGACGCTGGTGTACACATCCCCCGGTGTTAGCGAGGAGCTGCCCCTCGCTGAGGGATACGAGAGGTTGCACATAGGCGGTGAGCCCAATCCAGGAGGCTTCAGCAACGTGAGGGAGATGTCCATCGGGTACCAGATGAGGCTGGCCGACGCGCTCAGGACGCAACCGCTCGAGGGAGACGAGAGGAAGATGATGGAAGCGCTGATGACGCGGATTACAGACCGAGACATGCGGGGCGGGACCCTGTTCTCCAAGGGACCGAATCACGGCGCCGCGTCGTATGGCTGCTGGCCCGGGAAGGAGACGCTTAACAAAGTCAGATGTCCGGCCACAGTGATCCAGGCTGGTAAGGATCAGTTATTCGGCGAGGCGCACGGAGAGACACTGGCGAAGGAGATAGAGGGCGCCGAGTATGTTTTGTGGGAGGACGTGGGCCACGAGTTGCCGACGCGCATCTCGAGTCGACTCGCCGAGGTGCTCTTGCGGACGTGGAGGAGAGGCGACGACGAGTGGGTAAAGAATTCAGAAACCAAGAACTAAGTCGACTAGGTAGCTCGGGGTGAAGCACCAAGACGAAAGGCCCACGAGAAAAACTGATTATCGGTGTCGGTTTGGGGCTGCTAGATCGCCTTACAATCTGATCAACTCCTCTGGATTAAGGTAAAAGATGTTTCAACCATACGCAAAATCCATCAGCTACATCTCCGGGCTCTAGGTAATCCTGGCTGTGCGAGAACCTATCAAAAGGCATAAATAGGATTGTTTGGGGTGTGTGAAACAGCATTGACAATTGCCATGCATTAAGCTGTGCGTCGTGTGGTGGATGAAACACGGTGTGTCGTGGATGGGCTGAAACCAAACCAAGCCCTGCCCCGAGATTCGATAACAGGCTACCAAGCTGGGAAATTACGTTTCATTTCATTCTCTCAACAAGCCTAAACAGGACAGGATCAGGCCGTCCTGGTCTTAATGCATCTGGTAAGCTTCGATGTTGACGTCGTGAATGGCTCCCTGCTACATACCTCATAAACGTAGGTTGCACTTTATAATATATTCAACACCAATGTAAGACACACTCAATACAGTGTACTATAGCAATGGAAGGAGTGCTAAGATCGGGAATATTAGCTGCTCGATCGGGGTGCTCCCTGTCTCTGCTGTTTATATATCTGTTCCCGCATCCACTGCATACCCCATTTGAATCAGTTACCCATCCACTCAGTTCCCGGTTCAATTTCATCACTCATTTTATTATCGCAATTCCAACTCAAAATTCCAACTCAATATACATCATGCAGCTTAAGCTCCTCGCTATCGCCACCGGCATCCTGGCTGTCACTCCGGTCCATGCCCAGGTCAATGTCACTGACATAATCAGCGATATTACGGATATTGCCGTACTGGCTGGTGAGGTAGTTAGTCTCGCACAGAACCTTGACATTACGACCATCCTGACATCGGCACCGGTAATACTCAACAATTCAACCTTCCATCAAACGTTAACTCAAATCCAGAAAATTATCGACAACATCAGCCAAATAGTCGAGATAATCACGACAGATGTCGAAGAAATAGGAGGCAGTAATGCCACATTCAAAGCAACTGACCAGACTGACGTCTGCGACGGCTTGCAGGAGGTAGGCAAATCTATCCCTGGGATCCAAACCCCCATGTTAATCGTGTTGCTTGCTAGTTTATTGAGGCAGTTGGACAGATTGCAGACACCGTCACTGAAAAAATTGATGTCCTCTCTGATACTCCATTTAGCGGTGCTATCGCTGATGTAATCACTTCTGTCAAGGACGGCATTGATGAGTTTGGTGACAAGATCCTCAGTGTTGTTCCGGACTGTGGGTCAGGTGCAGAAAACAGTCTAGAGAGTGTAAGCACGTCATTCAGCAACTGTCTCGAGAAGTTGGGGTAGATTAGGATCTGAACAAAGACATCAGATTTTAACTAAGTTGTATTCTTATATGGCCATGGAGGTCCATCAGACGGGGGATTGATGGTTGACGCCAAGATTAAGACGTTACTTTGAGTCTCTTGACATGAAAGTCCCATGAATTTTGAGTGCATCCCTTCAAAGATAATTCCACATGTATCCAATCAAGCCCAGTCCTCGAGAGCTCTACAAGCTGCCTGTAGAATTAGAAATGAAATATAATCGGAGGGCTTCACGCCCCCGTAGACACGACATGCACCAACTCAAACATTGTAACAGCCTATAAAAGAACAAATCCCGAGACTCTTCGGTATTACAAATCGAGTTAAGGAATGAATGTATATCGTGGAGCACAATTGGCCACCAGCAAGATGGTATAAATGATACTGCTGTCACCGCATTTTTGGACCCAGATGTTCGTGTCCACATTTCCTAGGTTCTTCAGAGATCATTCTCACAGCTGCATTCACATGTACTATTTTCCTATAGTTGTATCTTTTGAGCGCAAACGCGATATATTTCAAGTGTCCAATTACCATGACGGAGGTTCTGGCGTCCTCCAAGGCAGCCAGCCACCTGGACGCAAGAACTCACCGCAGACGCTGTCTTGACCACTCTTGATGGATTTACATCCTAAATTGTAGAAACGGATGGCATTTTTGAATCAATTCAACTGTCTACTATTTCCAAAATCCTTCCTTTCCGTTGGGATGATCTGGAAAGGCTGAGTGCAATGTGCTAATGAGTTGCCAGAAACTCATCACAAACCTCAACCAGATCTTGCAGACTCTGAATGACGCAATTCCATCTTAATGCCTGGACCGACTTCACGACGGAGGAGCAGGGCGAAACCTGCCAGCCGTCGCTAAGGTGAGCAAAGCATCCTGATGCCCGAGGCCTATTCGTAACGCAGCATCTAGCTTTTCGAGAATTCTTGAGTGATCTTGTTGACAAGAGTTGCTTCATTGTTCGTACGCCATCATTTTCCACCATCAGCAGCATCCTCGAAATACTTGAAAGCGGTCAAGGTATCAATATAGGCGCGGACTGTACTCTTAGGCTCATACATATTCGTACGCTTTTTATTAGTTTGAACTAAAATTTTCAGCCGTCTCCCAATGAGTGGAATAATCCGATACCGATGCGAAAAAGTCGGGATGCGTTCCCGGGCTAGCTCCACCACGTCGGACTAGGAGTCGGGATGGCGGGGTAGATAAGAAGGCGACTTCATGTCCAACTACTGCGAGTTTTATTCTCAAATTTCATTTGCGGCACAATTCATTTGAACGATCATGAAGGATTCCGAGCTGACAATAGCCTTTGTGGGCTGCGGTAAGTGAAGTCCCGCTCTCTTCCAGCACGACTCTGAACAAGACTAAGAATAGCAGGCAACATGGGTTCCGCCGTTCTCCAGGGTTTATTAGATACCATTTTTCCAGAGGGATCCAAGGACCCCAGCTCGAAGAAGTTTGCGAAATTTATTGCATGCACCAACACCGAGAAGTCAGCCCACACCCTCGAGAACGGCCTTGGTCGACACGTCTCTCATGTCCGGGTTCTCCACCGGCAAAATCAAGCAGCATTCAATGAGGCAGATGTCATTGTCCTGGGAGTGAAGCCGTATTTGGCCAAGGATGTGTTGCAGGAACCAGGGGTCTACGAATCTCTCTCCGGCAAGTTGGTCATCAGCATGATGGCTGGTATCTCTGTCGGGGATGTTACCAAAGTCATCAGAGAGTCTGCCAGCGCGAGTGACAAGGCAATGCCGTACATTGCGAAAGCGATACCTAATCTGGCAGCCCAGTACTGCCAATCCATGACCATTCTTGAACAGTCGGATCCAGCTCTCCCACCGAGACAACTCGCATTGCTGGAATGGACCTTCAACCAAGTCGGCCGGGTCAAGTTGATGAGCCCAGCACTGGTCGATGTCGGCTCCGTCCTTGTGACAACATGCCTGGCAACTTTGTCTGTGCCATTGGACGGGCTTCTGGACGGCTCCGTTGTCGAGGGTCTCCGACGACAGGAAGCTTTGGAGCTAGCTGTTCAGGGCATTATTGGTCTCGGAACCATGTTGCAAAACGGGCACCACCCGGCTGTACTCAGAGAGAGTATATCTTCACCGCGCGGGTGCACAATCCAGACTTTGCTAGCCGTGGAAAGGGAGGGAACCAGAGCGGTGTTTGCGGATGCCCTCCTCAGTGGTACAGGCCATTTGAAGCGTCCAGGCAAAAGTAGTGACTGATTTTTATCGAGGCTTCTTTGTGCTACTTCCAATCCGCATACTTGGCTGAATAGTTTAAAAAGGGCAGAAGTGACTACCCAACATGTGTGCACAACATAAATAGCTGTCCCAAGATCCAGAAATGTAATTCGCATATATCAGTAGCGCAACGTAAACTGCCACATTCTTGTCTAATAATTGCTTCGTTCAGTCCAGTGACTCAGTATCAGATCGCCTACCCCATTCTATAAGCAGAAGTTTGGTGAGTGATGTCGCCATTGATTAGGCCAACCACTCCATCAGTAACTCCGAAGTTCCGATACATTGAGCCTCTCCCCTCATGCTAAGCATCGCAATATCACATCTTATTCTCACGTAAGATCATCGCTTCATGTCATTAGACAGCCACCTAAGAGCGATCCCGAGACTCGCCGATAGTGGGATGAGAATTGCCCAAAAGAGATAGCCCCAGACAACTTGACCTCGAACTCCGACGGCGTAGATAGCAGTTGCAACCCCAGGAGACACGGATCGTATGCCGCTATGAAACACCATCGCAAGCGTATTCATTTTTCCAAGGAGATGTGGATTCGGCGCAGCGTCGTTAACCACAAGCTGAGCCGCGGCGAAAGACATGAAGACCGCCGGGCCGAAACTAGTAACAAAAAAGGTGGCGATCCAAAACCAGACAACAGACGCTTCACTCTTGTCTCGAAGTAAAGCGTTCATGGCTATGAAGCCAGCGAAAAAGATCGGGTATCCAATCGCGCAGATGCGCAAGACTCCCTTAGTCCCCACACGCCTCTGCAGCCAAGGAAACGCGAGCAGCAACCACAGAGATTGACTGCCAGCCTGCGCGGCCATAAATAGCGAGATCTTAAAGGGCGTCCATCCCATGCCTCCAATTAACACCGGGGTATAAAGCGCAACCGGAAGAACCGCGGTGAAGGAGTCCATGAGCAGGTTAACATGGCCATATAACCACAAGGCAATGCAGACGCCAGGCACCTTCGCGAGTTGCCAATAAGAAATTGTTTCCTTCGGGCCCTCTGTAGCCTCATCTGTGAAGCTTTGGGAGTCTCCTATGTTCAACGTCTCTTCGAGAAACAGGGCAGAAGTTATGACCCCGGTCGCATCGATAGCCCCGACAACGATGCCAGGCAACGCATAAGGGTAATCCTCGAAGAACTTGATGCCCGCGAAGAACCTAGGGTATTGACGGACGGGATCAGCGAGCGCTCCGCCGATGATGGGTCCGATGAAGGCACCAAGATTATCGGCAGTCGCGAACCAACTGTAAGCTTTGGCCTGCGTCTCTGACGTGGTATGGTCTCCGATCATGGTACGGATGATTAGACCTGAGCCGGACACAAGCCCAGCCAGACAGCGAAAGAGAATCATCTGGAATATCGACCTGGATAGTCCGAAGAATACTGGGCCAGCCGCCATTCCGATGAGGCTCAGGACAAGAGCCGGCTTGCGTCCCATACGATCCGCTAGGTTGCACCAGATAGGCAAGACCGCCATCTCGACGATGGAGAAGAGAGACTCAATAAGCCCGCTATAGAATCCAACATCGGAGTCTGGGAGATTCTCGTTGTGCTGGACCATCTGCGCGATATAGGGAAACACAGAGAACAGGGCAATGGGCTCCATCAGCCGCGCATAGCAGAGTAGGAGAATTTGCCATGTTGGGAACGGTTTTTTGGCCGCCTTTCTCCTAAGAATCTCGCTCTCGTCACTTTCCAACAGCAGCGACGTTTCTGAGGCATCGTACGCGGGGGGCTGCTGACACTCGGCGGAGGTTGTTCCGTACGACATCGCGAAGGTGGTAGTCGATGGTCGAGGGTTCAACCATGAGCATAATACCGTGGCCTTTCTCAAATGGTTGAGAAGAATCACTTATATCTATTGGTGGTCGAAGATCCAGTTTCTGGGGATGTGAAGTAGCGGCGACTATCCTTCGGGGAAAGTTGTCCTTCGGGGAAGATGATACTGCGGGGAATATTGTCCGTCGGGGAAGATTGTCCGTCGGGGAAGCTTGTCCTTCCGGAGGACCGGCTGGCACTCTATCTGACGTATCACCAAGGCAAAACAAATGAAATGAAAAACAGCGAGAGCGAGAAAACAAAATACAGTCGCCAAAAGAAAGAAGGAGGGTAGCGCAGGCACGCCAGTCGAACAAGGCTAAGTAATTAGTGTTACGTGAGGCTAATAATGGTAGCACACCAGAATACGTATCGAGCTAGCCAGCACATTCTGCGGACGGTGATGGTGCCGAGACAGTTTCCAGCCAAGCCATGGCAACACACGACAATTTTGTGACTCCATCTCGGCCTGCATTATTATCGAGACCATAGTGTCTTTGTTGATAGCCTTGCTTGATATGTATAGAGTTGTGACGTTTGGATGCTGTGCGAATGACGAGTCAAGGAGGGTATCTTGCATTGTCTCACTCCATATTGTCAACCTATCTAGGTACCAATACTACTTTAAAGGTTGCTAAAACTCCCTAGCTGAACTATATCTGACCCGTCCCGCGTTTGTGAAACGTGGCAGCCGACGAGATGACGTCAATGAGTACCTTGAACAAAAGTAATTACGCTTGATACACTGAGCCTGGCTTGGAGGCAGCGCAGGTATAACCTACGTATTTGGCCACGGGCGAGACTTCGTACGAAGATGTCAAGTTCGTAGAGAATTATCTTGCCCATGGTATCAGCAATCTATTTAATGCCGTGAAATGAGGCGTAGAGGACAAACTAATGCATGTTGCATGCATATGGGCAACAAGTAACCACTAGTACTTTTTTTGTCAGTATTACTCCTTAGGTGCTTGTGTTCCTCCTATATTTATCCCGAGACTTTTCTTGGCTTCTGAACATACAAGTCTTGCGGCTTCTAGAGCCTTTAGTTCTGCGCCAGAAAAACAAATGCCCCTCCCTCACTGTCACTCCTCCGCTGTCTCAAGTTATTCGAATGGTCTTTTTCCATTATAAGCTAGAGACTGTAGCCGTTGATCCAGGTGATGTACCTAAGGTCGAGACAAGGTTTAGAATTCCTTGTTATTAACAGGCTTTCAAGGCAGAACTTACATTCGATAAATCTATATCTCACCTCCTTATAATCCTCAGAAGGTCCAACCCCGCTACTGGCAAGACGCTTCAGAAACGAGCAAACTCCGGGCATCATGAGATTGACGATTGTAGGGCTTTCTGAGAGGCTCTGAGCGTAAAGAGCAACTGTGAGGCGCCCGACATCCTCGAGAATTCTGCCTGGAATGTTGTCGATGGAGACATTGTGGGCTCCGCGGCCGTAAACAACTGGAAGCACCTCGTCAACAAGAACCTCGCAATCTGTGATGTGAGTTGGCATGTTAAGAAAAAATTCAAGAGTCCACACTTTAGAGTATGGACTTAAGAAAGCAAAAGGATTCGTTGCCAAAAGTGTACTGTCAGAGGAGGTGGATTGATTTATAGCAAAGATATCGGCTTAAGGATTTGAGTAAAACGTATAGAATGGGCCATCTCGGCATTTTTATATATGCAAAACAGAAAAAGAGGCATTGATTCACCCTTGTCGCCGGTGCAAACGCTGTTCAAAACAGATGAGCCAACAGGATGATAGTCGGTGCGTGTACTTCGTATAAGAAGGCTGCTGTCTTGCTTGGACCCAGCGAATCCAGGTACGACGGTAAAGAAGACATAAAGAATAGCTAGAGATCTCTGCAGGTGGGTTCATTGCCAGTGAACCCTTTGGCTCTCGACTTCTCGGCCCTCGCGCGTCGTACGGCGGCTTAGGAATCGTCTTAGCGGGGTCGGCCCAGAGTTAATACTCAGCATCAGTCCATACGGTCAGCTTGTCCGTGACATTCAGGTTAGGCGTGACCTTGCGGCTTCTCTGGAAAGAAACCAGAGCCGATTCAAGGGATTGGTCGTGCTTCCACAAGAGGTAGCCCACAACGATGGTGACGGAGCGTGAACTCCAACGTGGCAGTGAACAAGGATGTTGTTCACCCTCTTGTCACCGCGTTTCTCATCAACGAAGTCACAAATTTCGGTTACGTGAACAAGAAAGTCCTGTAGAGGCGTGTCCAGAGATTCTGGGGTTAGGGAGACGGGTTAGCATTGCGCCTTGCTGATCAGTCACGCAACTGTTGAGAGGGGAGGGACGATGGTGTTTGCTCAAGAGGACTTACTGAAATACTACAAACACAGAACAACGGATCGTTGTATGACGTTTGCTATTACATCAAAATACACAATCGATGTCGGTGGAACATGGTCCTATTTCTACTTAATTGAAGGTCGATGACTACTCTGCTATGTTCTATACTCATAATTAGTGCCCTTTTCGTCGGGGTTATAACGAGCTGAAGTTCAGTCTGCCCCAGCCAGTGCTGCAAGTTCCTTAACCTCACTCAGCGACAACTCGGCTTAGAGCAGTAGAGACTTAGCTCTAGAAATTGAAACGGATTTCAGTGTCTTAAATCCGTCTTTCATTACAAGAATGAACATCAATACTACTCCATTAATTTTAAAAGCCTTCTCAAACAGTAATTGTTCTTCAACCCATTACCAAGGAGAAACAATCTCACGGTACAAGGATTTCAGTGGTATCCCGCCCATTCCTTCGTCGGGTGGTGTTGGAGGTGAGAAGCTGCAAGCATAAACATATCGGTATGACAACGAGCCTATATCCTGGTGTCCAAGTTCTAGCCAATGCCTCTTCATACCCTCCAACGATGAATTTAGAACCTCTTGTCACACTCGTTCTGCTGCAGGTTCCCCATTCACATTGGAAAAATATATACACTGTGATACATTGCATGCCGCTTCTGCGCCCTGTAACAAGATGAAGGAATTGCGATGATGCATGCTTGGCGACTTGTACATTTCCGCAACATGTTTTCCATCGGGTAGATATTACCTCTAGTACCTCGTCATGGGCCTCTTCTATAAAGGATTTGACTCGTCAACGGAACGACCTTGGATGCACATATCCCCTTAAGGCGAACTGTATAGTTTCAGTAGATTGGGAAACATGAGCGGTGTTTGCTTCATGAGAGCGATAAACGATTCGTAATCCGAGTATGGCAGGTCGCGGGGATTCTGCTCACGGAAAGGGTGGATCTTCCGCAGCATCACGACCTCGGTGATTGACGCGAGCCTCGAAGGAAGCAAAGGTCTCGGCAAGCTAAGCATCAGTGCGGAGTAGGCCAGCTTGAATATGTTGTTGGAATAGAGTATCCGGATGCCCTTAATATAACTGTACTTAAGTTAGGTTCATTCTTGCTATATAGTGCCCGAATATAACTCACGCTTGATGGCATGTAAGTAGCCGGCTCATCATAGCAATATGACACTCCCCTGAATCATAACCCGAACAACTATAGCTGTGACATGCTTGCACTGGTCATGCTAGGGCTCCAACCCCCAGGGTAGGTCACCGCTCTCGAATGACATCGGCCACTGGTGACAGATGCAACCCTACCAACACCACTTTTTGGGATTCCACTTGTCACCTAGAGATAACGTCGCGGCCAGACAGCACAGATACGACGATCGATCTCTTGATCACATCGTCGGAAGCTGCTGCGATCACCATGCGCTTTGGACAAGTCCTCCGGGGGATCCGTTGGGTGGTCGTAGTCGAGTTCGATATGGGGAGCCTGGTCTCCAAACTCTTGACGTAGAATGGTGAGGCGCAGTTCTCTTGAAAGTCTCAAAATTCGTGACTAGTCCCTATGTAAATATGTTAATAGATTAGTCCCCAGCACTGAAAGGACAGTTCAGAGACTGTAGGTGACTTCATGGAGCAAACACAGCGGACAGGACCACTCTAGTTGTGATATCCATCATGATATCAAAATAACAAGGTTGCCAAACAAATTTATTCGAGCCAGGAGGCTTTTCTGAGATAGTTTTCTTTAATGTCATTCTCAGGTTGCATCAATCAATCCAACCAAGCCACCTCAAAGCGCTTCGTGGGCAAAAAGAACGAGGCCCAAGTCAACCATGAAAGTTAGGTAACGAAGCCAAGAGGTAAACGTAAATAGCATTCAAAGGCAAAAAGAGCAAAAAACATACAACAGTGAGGATTCCCCGGTCGTCACCGACCCGAGTACTAATTCACCGCTTCTCAGCTTGACTAAGGGAGAGCGGACGGGATCCCGTATT
>JABSTB010000283.1:0-15488 GCA_013756995.1 Neonectria neomacrospora
TTCCCCCTCCCCATCAACCCCTCCCGCTACCGCAACCGCTCTGCTTGAGGGACTTACAGTTGCAAAGCGGGAGCCGACTGTTCGAACTTCATCGACGCCCTACGTAAGGTTGGCGTTGGCTCAACCCAAGCGTCTCGGATGCTGCACCCCTCCACGCCTTCACGCTCAAGTGGATGGAACGAGGACGGCTCCGCGAATCACATGCCCGGCCCGGAGCGGATGAGGCACGCGGCCCCACATGTCTACGAGCTTCCCCGCAACCGGTGGCCAATGGCGGCGGGGCACAGACGGCCAGACGGAGGGTCTGTGGAGGACAGGAGCAGCACCAGCCTCATCGTGATGGGTTCAGGGCGCTGGCTCAAACGAGTCAAGGCCTGATGAATCTTTGTTGTCAGATGGTCTCCTCTGCTTCTCGTCGCGCTCAAACAGGACCCCAAACAGGGCCCAGCCGAGTGCGGTAATCTTTGCCTGACAAATCCTGCAGAGCCCCGGATCCGATCTAGGTACATGGTTACCTTGCGCCGCACCGAACCCGAGTCGGGACAAGCGTTTCCCCGCCCGTACGTCTGTAGTCTGTCGCCGCACTTCAGTCTCCGGAACGTCTGTCGTTCTGTGGCAACCTTGTTCGTTTTGTCGTCACCCTGTCGGCAGCATGTCGCGGGTCGCACGTCGCACCGTCGCAGCCATTGTCAACTACGTTAGGCTGGGTCCCTGGGGCTCTAAATCGCTGCTCGGACTGAAGGCGAGGCCCTCAGCCAAGTGATATGCCGCCGCTTGGACTCTCGCTGTCGACATCCACGGGCAGATCATCCCACCAGTTCCCCAATACGGGCACGATTCCAACCCTTACTCGTCGGCTCCCATTGACCCCTCCTCCCTCCTCTCTGCGAATAACATGTACCTACGTAGACTACCTAGACCACCACCTACTACTCTCCACCATTGAGCCCCTCCGCCACCCCTCCCTCTTGACATAGCTCCGGAGCGTTTACGTAGCTTGGAAAAGAAATGGTGGCAGTCGAATCTTCATCGCTGCCGCATTTCTACACACTACACAGCACGGTACGTCCGGAACCGCGCCTCGTGTCCCCAACATCGTTGCATGCTCCTTACTAGTGCATACTTCCGTACATCCTCCTCCCTGCAACGACACGGAATGTAGCAGGGCGTGCTTTTTTGTTTGCTCTGCTCTGCCGCAATTGCGCGGCGCCACTCGCACCCCGCATTGACGTCGTGGATCTGGGATTGTGTGGCATAGTTTGCGGTTTGCTCGGGTTGGAGCTGGGGCCATGGAGCATCGGCGCGTGGAGCACTGGGGCACCAACACGCCTTGCAAGCCAAGGGTGTCGAGGTGCTATGATGAGGCGGGATATGATGGGCTCTGATATGCGCCCCTTGCGAAAGTTGCAACTCCGCGACGACGCCCACTGGGCCACACAAACTGCCCGGTATGGTAATGACCCCCCCGAGCGAAGACCCTGATGCCCCATCGGCCCGCATCCATCTGGGTTCGTGGTTCCCAAAAAAGATGCAATGCCGTCCTGGGCCCTCCACTGCGTGTGGCTCTCTTACCCTCTCGCTCCCTCGCTTCACCAGGAGCCGACACCCCACTGTATGCTCGCGTACCGTAGCAATCGCCGCCAGCCTGTCATAGCGCCGAGGATCCCATCCACGCAAGAAAAAAACATTTCGCTGCGTTGCCTAGGTTTTCTGGGCGCTTCCTCGGCGTAATGGGCAGCGAGCCATCAACCCCGCACGCCAAGGCTGTGCTCCGCGGCAACCCTGGACGACCCTGGGCAACCCCAGACAGCCACCACGCGCCTCGCACCAAGCCATGAGCCCAGACGTCTCCAACTTTGCCGCCGGTCGTCCTAGCCTGTTGGCCCCCGTGACCTTGCAACCAGCTTCCACTTGGCCGGCAGCCGTCGTGGGTGAGGCTTGTCGCGGACCCGCAGGCTCGCTGGTCGATTGCGGCTCCGCTGCGACTCCGTCACTCCGTCCTGCCGGCGACGGCGGGGACTGACCCACTCCCTCATCGCAGCGTGTTGCATCACAGTCCGCAGTCTACAGCACTAGCCAAGAGCCAACCCGCCACGGCCATGGAGAATGCTGGTACCTGATTACTCTGATTACCCAAAACTCCTTGGAAGGAGATATCATTGGACCCTTTGGTGTTTTTGCTCGACCCATTACAATCAGCATCGCCCCGTATACATCCATGTGGGAGCGGCTCTCCGCACGCCGCCTCCTTCTCGCTGCCCTGCCGCCCTGTCGTTCGGCCCACCGGTGGGCGGGCGAAACGGAAACGGCTGTATGGAACATGATCAGGCGCTCTCCCAAGATGCCAGAGCCGCATATTGTTGAGGTTGGAGACTCTTCTAGCTCTGAATTAGGTTACCATTCTGACAAACGAAGCCACTCGACTGGTTCTCGAATTGGCTCATGCCATCTATACCCCGCTAGATCACCAAGTCTACCTCGATACAGACGCCGGACGGTACATTCAATCATACGTACATCTACGTACCCCACATCCGGGGGGGAGCGGAGATGGCATTGCCTCCTCGACCACCCTCAGGAATCTCTGCATGTCCGTGTAAGCCGCCGGAGGGGACGATGTACACATGTACTACGTCCGTGTAGGTAGTAGACATTTCTTGATGCGTTGCCACATGGCCTACCCCATACACACCCCGTGTCTCGGAGCCGTCTTTTGAGTCTCGGTTGTCCGCGTTGACCCAACCGTGGCTGAAGAGCCCCTGTCTCCTGAGTGGGTTTGTCGACTGATGTTATAGTTCAGCTGGGACGTCCCAACGGCAGACCTCGGGAACTTGGAGAACCCTCCCTCCCCAGATTATCTCCCCAGACTGCTCGACTCCCTTGGCAGCGCCGCCCCCTGGTCTGTCCCCCAGATCTGTCCCACAGACCCTCTCTCCCCAGACCCAGAGATCCCACAGGCTTATTTGGAGCCGTCTGACGCCGTTGCCGCCTTATTAATTGCTCATATCTGCTGATGTGCGGAAGCCAGTGGAAACATGTGACTTGCTGCCTCCCGGAAAACGGAAGCTAAAATCCTTGGGGATTGTTCACTCCATACTTTTGTATGACAGGATGATTGGACATGGTCTGTATTCTTTTGCAAAGCAAGGTAGAGCAAGTGTTTGATGACTGCTCAGGGAAGCATAGTAAAGATCACCGCCCTCGATTTCAGGTGCCGTTCCTCAGAGAAGTACTATCTACAGATTCACCTCGCGGACAGCCGCCTACACCTAGACCAGCAACAAGTTTTGCTGCACGAAAAAAATACACAAATATTGACACAGCTGATGCAATCTCAAAGTGCAAACAATACGCAGACAATCACTTTTGTTCACTTGCTTGTTGATACGTCTTCGTTCTTGCACAAACAAACATCCATTTTTATCTGTTTCCACTGCGGTGGCATGTGCTGGGCCGTGAATCACGTCCAAAGACGGTGGAGGGGGAAGGAGCAAACACCAACGGCCGTTGACAGCTGCCTGCCAGGTGAATGCACATTCGCGTTGGGGAAAATAAACACTTAGCCAGCCGACGCGGCCATGTTCAACTCTCGCATCCTTCTTTCCACTTGTCCTTTTGAAGCCCTATTACCAGCCATTGCCCAAGACCACTGCAGCACGACAAATCGCCATGGCGGTTCTGCCAACAGTTCCTGGACTGTCAGTGAACATCAGGGTTGCCGGAAAGATCGCGACCGAATACCAGGATCCGCAAGCTAACGAGAATACCGAATCGGCTGGCATTTCCTCCCACTGCTACATTGAATCACAGGCTGGGGCGGAGTTTGCCATTGTAACGACAATAACTCCCCAGTTTCGTGTTGATAGTACACAAAACCTACTGTGTTCATTCCCCTGCATTGATGGGACTGCAACAACAGGCGTGAGTCGTTTTCTTCACTACGCGAGGGTGAACACAGAGACTTTGGTCCAATCCGGTGTAGCATACTCGGCATCGGACAGACCAAACACGTTCAGACAAGGAAGTTTCGTTTTTGTTCCTATCACCAAAAGTAAGCCTGGCATGGTGATTTCGTTGAGCTTCTTTAACGGTAGAACACAGACGATGAGTCTCGGGTCTTGCACTCCGGCGAAGCAGACTTTGCAAGGTCGTTGGGCACAATCACCGTCACAGTCAAGGTTGGCACGCCTACGGGGAAGCGGGTGCCTTACTCACCCAAGAACATCGATATGCAGGAAGGATTCAACGTTCATGAGAAAGCATTGAAAGGAAAGGACTTGGCGCACGGGTCATCGTACGAGGGCCGATATCAAATATGGCGATTGTTCACGGAAGCTAATGGTCTCTAGTCTCTCTACCGGAACCCTCATCAGTCGGCCTACGACTCAGGGCTACACTAATGAAAGGACAGTCGGCATATTTTACTTTCATCACCGATCTCATGGTACGGAGAAGGGTCATTCTGCCGTTATTGAAACTGCGCGAGGGTTAACTGACTTAATAAACAGATGCATTGAAGAGCCGAATGCTTATCCCTCGTTCTCGATCGCCATCGCCTCCATCTCCTCGCGCTGATGATGTTCTGGGTCGTCTTTCTGAAGCCGAAATTCGTCGTCTTGCGAGCGAAAGACTGCGCGAGGTCAAGGTACGAAACTTTTCTTGAACTTATCCTTGTCAGCTTCGAGCTTTCATCTTGTTATACTTTAAGACATGAAGACTCGCATCAGTTCCTGTGACCTGACGTGTCTATCTATGGAACCTGGCTAACTAGAGGACTGCGTCAAGAACGAAAACTCCATGCCAATCAAGCGAGAAGGCGAGTCTACGCCACAGGCAGTACGGCCACTCAAGGTGGTTAAGCTCCAGGACGGGACGGAAGCCTTTGACTTGACGGAGGACTGAACTGCACTTCTGTAATATTTCGGGGCGTCATCGGGAAAAGCTTGCTTGCGGGGCACATGTTCAATCGACAGCAGATTTGAAATCTTGTACGGGCTGCGGTGTACCTATTCGTACACCTTAGTAGGAAGGGAAGGCGAAACCTAAACACGGATCGAGTGGCCAAAACCAAAGCTTCCACGGCATTAAAGTCATGGCGCTGATTTAGCAAGTCGTTCCTGGTCTGCTACGTAAGTTCGTTCGGTATATTACTAGTAGACTCCAGTGCTGGCTTGTGGAGTCCCTGACAGCTGCGTGGTCGAGGCTCTAGCCGAGTTCCACGGGGTACCTGCAGCTACGCCGCCATTGGTGCAAGCAGCTCCCTGCCAAGACGCCAGCTTGAACCTCCTCCTCCATCTCCTTTCAACGATTCCGATTCCCCATGACGTTGCATTTCGAGCTCCCATCTATCGCCTCATCCTATCAACCTCGCCCAGACCGTCAGCCGCGCCCTGCTGCCATCTCGCCCGCGAACACGACAATGCACCGGTGCGGAAATGCTACATCTGTCATCGCATAGCCGCCGCCCCATCGCACACGCTCGTCACTGAGGGCCGTCCGCCATGGCGCCCGACGCATCGAGCAACATCCGCGTCTTCATTCGCTGGCACGACCAAACCGTGTTTGCCGGCGAGGAGGTCAAGTGCACCATCACATTCAAGAACGTCGCGTCTGGTCCGAACCAGTCGAGGCAACAACCGGCGCCTGAGCGCAGTCGCCTCGCCTCGCCGCTGCAAGGCCGTCCCAAGTCCAACCATGGCTTGACCCCGCCGCCGTCGGCTGCCTCGGGCAGAGGACATCGTCGGTCTGCGTTGTCGCTGAGCGTCCCATCGAGCCGATCACATAGCCGATCAGGGTCTGTACAATGGCCGGCGCCTTCGAGCAGCACGAGCGACCGGCATCCCGCCCCTGGCCATGCCCATAAACGCTCTCTCTCCATCGTGTCGATCGCGTCTACCAGCACTGTCGATGACCATTCACAACGAAACGAGCCTCCGATACGAGGACAGCGACAACCTCGTGGCCATGGGCGCGCATCAAGCTTACAGATTATTCCCCGCGCCCAGAACCAGCCACCCCCTGGGCCTCAATCGGGTATGTTGACTGATGCCATGGCATTGGCCGCACGCTGACCCTCGAACAGCGTCCTTCTCTCCAAGGCTCTCAAGCTCCCCGTTATTTCATGCATCATACCCACCTCCCGACCGATTCGGCCGGATGTCCCGTCCTCCAACTGTACCGAACACTCCGCGGCTGGGGAATCAACGCCGGTCACCACATTCGTCACCAAACCTAATGCCGGAATTCCGATTTCCTGCGTCTCCATCACCGACGGCGGAAGCACCATCAAACCAGCTGAGGGCAGCGAATGAGCACATGCTGAGCCCCAATATTGGGCCGATGGACACTCATAACTTAGCATTCCGGTCCAAGGAACCGGTCCCGACTATCAACGAGCAACCCGCTCCCGCTGCTCGAATATTGGCTAGTTCCGGTATTCTTGGGGGAACGCCACGGAGCAGCGGGGAATTCTATTCCGTGAGCAACAACTCATCAGAGACACTTGTCTCGGAGTACGTGGCCCAGCCGCCAGCAAGGGGTCATGGGCGACCCCTCCGTCGAAGCCTGGGCCTACCACCACCGCAGCCAAGAGCACCGGAATCATTGATGATGGGTTACGCTCAGCTACAGGGCTCATTCACCTTGGATGGATCATTGGTCAGCCTGGGACAATTCGAACAAGTCAAGAAGAAAGCAATTGTGGGCGGCCAGGGCGGTGGTGTCGTGGGCGTGGACTCGGCGAAACGCGACAGCGGGCTCCTGCGAGGGTTCGGTTGGGGCAAAATCAGCAGTTCTCTTGGAGACTTCCTGGGCGGAGGGGAGCTGAGCACAATCAAGGAGATGCGGGGTGTTGCGAACGCGAAGGCTGTCCCACTCCTAGCCACCCCACAGTCGATCTTGTTTGTGGATCTTCAGTTGGCACCTGGAGAGAGCCGGGTGTTTGAATATTCGTTCCGGCTCCCAAAGGGCCTTCCCCCAACACATCGTGGGAAGGCAGTCAAAATATCATACAGCCTAGTGGTGGGAACTCAGAGAGTTGGCGGTGCTAAAGAACAACAGGTTCGATCTGTCGAGGTCCCATTCCGGGTTCTCGGGAGCGTCAACAGTCACGGCGAAATCCTCGGCCACGACCTTATGAACCCATACGTGCTGCTTCGCGATCAGGCCCAAGTCAAGAGCCCATCCATTGGCAGCAAGGAGCAGAAACCCAATGGGGTTAACGGCCGGCCATCGACGATGAACGACTTCTTGCTGTACGTCGATGACCTAGTTTCAAGGCCGAGAGACGAAAGTGGCAGTATTTTGCTGGCACCTACGCCCAGTGGAACCTCCCGACGCCCTTCAGCATTTGAGGAATCAACCACTACCCAGGAGTCTATTCACCTCGCCATTATGAGAAGCAATATGACGTCTGGAGGGCAGCAGAGCCCGAATCGATTCGAGATTGCACGGAATGGACAGAGAGTTGGAGTGGTGATGCTTACGCGACCAGCTTACCGACTGGGAGAGGTTGTAAGTATGGCAGTCGACTTTACGGACGCCGACATCCCCTGCTACGCGGTACACTCCACCCTCGAGACCTCCGAAAGGGTAGACCCGTCATTGGCGGTACGATCAGAATCGAGTATTCATCGAGTGACACGCAAGGTCCATGCGGCGTCATCGGAGGCGACGCTTTACACTCGCCGGGTCACGTTTAGTGCTACGATCCCCATTACCGCAACCCCCGAATTCGTCACAAGCGGAGTCTCTTTGGATTGGAAGATCCGTATCGAATTCGTGGTGCCTTCACAAGGGAGTGAAGATTCCGAGGGCGGAGAGCGGGCACCGATACATCCATTGCTCGAAAAGATTTCGCAAGACGAGAAGGGGGGACAGGTACTTGTGGCGGTAGAAAACCTACTGTGTGAGAGCTTTGAGATCGCTGTGCCGCTTCGCGTATATGGAGCAGTCGGGACCGGGCTTGAGCGACTGGAGCGAGACGAGGCATCGGAGGAAGGTCTCGCAGTGTGAGCAGAGACGGAAGAATGAGAGGCTGTCTATTACGTAGGTGTTGGATGTGGCACAATGAATAGCTTGATCTAGACAGCACGGATAAGGGAGGTTGCTCTGACGGCGTGTTGGGATATAAGTGAGCATTTTAACGGGTCGGGACAGAGTACATATCAAGAGACCATCCTGGATTCTGAAGTTAATAGCACCTCGGAGTATGAGACTGATTGACGAAGTATAAATGTGATGGAGTTGTGTGGTTAATGTGTGATTAATGTGTGATGTGATGTGATGATTCATGTCACTCAGAGATACGAGCGGCGGCATGGGTACGCGCCGCGTCACTGGCCGGATACCGAAATATCCAGATGATTCTCGGTATCGACCAGGACTCGACTTACTCGAGCCAATGTCGAGGCAGTGGAAAAGGGGATTGATCAATCGGGATGGCAGGTCACTAGCAGCCACCAACAGCCACAGCGCCAGACCCTTGACAGCTTAGACGGACCAAGCAGGTTTAATGGGTACATGGGCAGTTGGTTGAATTCAGGTGAGGACACGGGTATATACCAAACAGCACACGACCAGGTGGGGTGGTATGACAGGGCTGTGGGAGAATCCTCATTTCACGTCTGCCGCTCCTCCAGGGCATTGAGCAGGGTAGAACACGGTCTTGGGCGGGTTGGGCGTACGGGGCGGGCGTTTTTGGGGCGACGAGACATGGGTTTTTGGGGCGTGATGGCGCTACTTGGGGTTGGGGCGAAGGCCGGTGCCGACGGGACGACGCTGACGGTGGAGCAGGAGCCAGGAGTCGTAAATGGATGGAGATGGAGGAGGTGGACTCGTTATTTGCCTCTTCTTGCTTTTTGTGTGCCTTTGGTTGGTGATGTGATGGTGATGAGGACTGGTGGTGGCTGGGTTGGTGGAGGTTTTATGTTATTGTTGTCGTTGCTGGTGGCGATGCTCGTGATGCTCCGCCAACCACGGGATGGGGCGAGTGAAAGCGGCGGCAGCTGGCTCGACAACGCGGAGGATGGATGGATGGATGGATGCGGGATTGAACGACGTCAGATGGGCAGGAAGCACCGGAGGTTTGTGAGCATGAGGAGCATTTTGCTAGCACACAAAGTAAGAGGGCCATTGTCATACTATGTACTATGTAGAGACATGCTGAGAGTCAAGGGCTTCCCTGAATGGCCCCTATCTGTCATACCCGTATGGGTGCGATGTTCGATGTACTTTATAGGTCCCATGCCACCCGGGGCTGGCAACCCAGCACCATGGAGAAGAGCCTGGGCCGGCAGGGTGGAACGACCGGCCGCTGACGAAACCCCTGAGCTGGTTGATCTGATCACCGTGAAGATAAGTTGTCGCCCTGGGCCTCGTCAGTGAGTGAAGGCCTGGGTGGAAGACAGTTGCGCAACCCCCGGTATGAAGCTTCACACAAGTTCACGACCTACATGTACTTTACCCACTGGAACTAGGCCCGCTAGAGCACCCGAAGCCGCCTGGCGCGTCCCGCCCATCTCACTCTCTCAGCCTGACCACTTGTGTCTCTCAAGTCGCAACCTGTCTCAGCCCACGTCAGGTGCCCGCGTGCTGGGGTTCATTCTCCCATCAACTGGGGGACGGTTGGCAAACCAATGGAAACCACTCAAGGCCGCCCGCTAACAAAGGCCACCAACGACCCGCTGCGGCGTCCCACCGAGGCGTCCGTCCGCTCCGCTGGGCGCTGCCGGTGACTGAGAACCGCACCGTAGGTTAGGTGGGAGGGCCCGAGCTTGTAGGCGGCAGGCCCCCCCGGAAACCATGGGCGGGCAGGGACCAAAACAAACCCTGGCAGGCCGTCGCCCGGGGGGTTTGACAGAGGTCCATGTCCCTGCTGCCCGCTGAGCTTTCCATTCTTTCCCTCGACCAGCGAGGGCTCGTTCGCTCGTTCGTCTTTTGCTCTCACCACCACCAGTTGCGCCTTCGCGTCCATCCTTCAATTGCCTCTCGTTTTTGCCTTTGGGCTCATGTCACTGTGCGCATTCCTTCGCTCTCTCCGCCAGCTTGACCTTCGCTCTAACGGTGCTCCAGCTTTTAGGTTCATCCACTCCAGCCTGCAGCCTGCAGCAGCTCCGACTTACACCGCCCTGCACACACCAGCATCATCCCGCATCCGGGCACGACTCCGCAACACCACAACAGGAAAAAAAAACAATACTCTCGCTGCGCTGCCTTGCATCATCGGTTTCCTTCTTCTTCTCGCTTCTCGTCTACTGCGACTATTTCCACTTATATCGACGCTCACAAATCTCTCGTCCTGACCGCGCTCAACGATTTTTCCTGTGGTCCGCGAACCAGGTGTCAATGGCGGCAACATGGCGGCGACTCCCTCCAACAGCCGACTCAAGTTCACCCCGTCCAACTCTCCCTTCCTCTCCCGCCCCTCCCGCTCCTCCAGGTCGCCTATGCGCGGCCGCTCCTATCATGACTCCTCCAAGCTGTCGCTGAAGCGTGTCATCGGCACCACCTGCTCCTCGCCCACGGGCTTCGACACGGTCAATTCCTCCTTCGCCTACATCGCCGGTGCCGCCGTTGTCGTGGTCGATGTCGACGGCGACCACCACTCCCAGCGCTTCTACCGGGCCCGACCGACCGCCATGCCTCTTTACTCCGTAGCCACCTTCCAGAATGCGCCTTCGACTCCCACAGCAACACCGAAAGCCAACGACAGCCGCGGCCGCGTGGCTCCAAGTTTTCGGGACTCCCCACACAACGCGACCGACTGGGGCGACTCTTCCGGGAGCAGGACATGGACGAGCCGTGAGAGGATCAAGGCCGCCACTTGCGTGGCTCTGAGCCGGGATGGCAAATATCTGGCTGTGGGTGAGACTGGGTACGCGCCCCGCGTTTTGATCTTCAGTCTGCACGACAATTCCTCCGACACACCCCTCGTCTCCATTAGTGAGCATACCTTTGGCGTCAACGCTGTAGCTTGGTCCTCGGATACGCGATACTTGGCCTCCCTGGGCGCTGCCAACGACGGGTTTCTCTATGTCTGGAAGATTGATTCTCGAACGGGCGCCGCGAAGCTCTTTCAGCAGAACCGTTGCACGTCCTTCATCAAGGACATGATCTGGATGGGTAACTGTCTCATCACCCTGGGGGTTCGCCATGCCAAGATGTGGAGAGTTGAGGAAGGGCCTGCCATCTCTCCCACTAAGCAAAAATTCCACAATGACCAGTCCTCGACTCCGCCCTCCCAGAGAGCCCTGCCAGGGCGTAACATCCTGCTGGGCCCCCTCTTGGAGACGACCTTTAGCTGTGCTGCCGTTGTCAAAGACACCAGTTTGATCATCTGCTCTGAAACGGGCGATATATGCATCCTGGACGATGACGACAGGCAGATGAAGCTGCTCAAGGTTCTTAATTTGGGCTTCCACATTACGAGCATCACTGTCAGAGACAATGTCGCCTATGTCGGTGGGAAGGGTGGCCACTTTGTTACCCTTGATGTGGAAGCAGTTTTGGATTGCCGGGCGGCATGCGTGCTGGACACGACCGAGTCATCCAAAGGACTCATCGCTCTGGGCTTCCTGACGGATAAGCTCGTTACTATCGACTCGAGACATTCCGTCGATATTTGGGACTCTGACCATGTTCCCGGAAAGGATGACCACGCCGTGGCAACCATCCCCATCCCGGGCCACGGAGACCCGGTTACCGGCATCCAGGTGCTTCAGAAACCAAACGATCTGGATGCCTCCTTCTTGACCTGGACCGTTTCGGGTAACGTCAAATTCTGGAGCTTGGACGGACACGTCAAGACTTCCATTGATGTTCCCATCGAAATGACCGAGCCGGAGAATGAAATGGATCCAGTAAACCAGGTCACTTACGCTCGCACAACCAGCAATGGTAAGCTGCTTGTTGCCGCGGACAGGCTCGGTGTTTTGCGAATAACAGACATCGCGACCAAGGAGTCCCTGCTTGATATCAAGGCTCACTCCTCCGACTGTCGCCATGTCAGCATCTATGAAAACGAGACTAAATTTCTTATGGCGTCGTGCGGGAGAGATCGCACGACGCAACTGTTCCACCGTACTGCCGCTGGTTTCATTGAGCACTTTCAAACACTTGAATTCGCCGCAAAGGTGGTCCAAGTGATTATTCCGTCCGAGGATCGACTTCTCACTTGCTCGTTTGATCGGACGCTTCAAATTCATGATCTCATTACTAGAGAAGGCGAAGAAGATGCTATCGCCGCCATTCCTTCACGGGTTATCTCACTAAAAGCTTCACCTACTTCGATGGTCATCGGGCCAGACGAGAAGACAGTATTCGTTTCACTTCTAGATCGATCCGTTTGTCAATACGATCTTAACACTGGACGGCAGATTTCTTGCTTTAAATGTATGGATGAGGGAGGAGTTGAGTCTGCCGTCCTCGACTCACTTACCATCGGGCAATGGCTGCCCAAGGATCAGGATTTTCTACTTGGAATGTCCAATACGGACAAGTCCATCAGGTTATACGACGCCCAAACAGGCAATTTCTTGGATAGAGAATGGGGACACACGGAATCTATAAACGGAGTTTGTTTGGTTGACGATGAAGACGGGGGCCGCAAGGTCGTGAGCGTTGGGTCGGATGGGACCATGATGATTTGGACACTGGACCTGAACGATCCATTGCCGGGGTCGATGAGTAGGGATCCGTCGCCGGTCAAGGATGGTGTTTCCAGCAGGCCACCACTTCGACGAGTACTATCCAAGGCTGATCTGGCCGAGTTTCAGCGTCCTTCGCCGGCGTCGGGTCGACGGTCACCCCCACGAACACTCCAGCGCCGAACTTCTCGATTCAACCTTGCTGCTAGCGTCAGGACCCCCACGAATACCTTCCCGCCGAGCCCCAGCACCATGACCATGATGGGGGACACGCCGTCACGACGACCCTCTGCGGACAGTCGGGCAACTAGCCCACCTGTTAGCCCAAAAGCCAGGATGACGAGGAGGCCATCGCTCCCGGCTCTCGGGGCCACCGCTCGCAGGAAGACATCATCCACGAATCTCCGCGGTTTTGGTTCGTTGAACATGGCGACCGAGCAGGCATGTCGAACGCTTCGGGCGTATAGAAAAAAGCTCTCATCTGCCGAGCCCATCAGTCAAGACGTCTTATCTGAGCTGGACCAGGAACTGCGCCTCACGGCAGCTGCGATTGGTGAACGGGCGATCCGGGGCAAGGCGATGAACGAGACGGTGTTGAGCGGGTTGCTGGACCAGTACTCCGAGAGGTTGGTGACGTTATTAGATGAGAAATTGCGCCTCACCCACCCAAGAGAGCGTGATGGAGACAGTCCTGATGAAGAGGGACAGCGCAGTGCAGATGGGGACTCGAGTTCCCTTTCGCCCTAGTATCTTTTCGTCGCATGTGTTATTATTACCGGGCTTCTTTTTCCTTACAGTTGGGCTAACTGGGTATTGGCGTTGATGGGCTAATAGGATTGCTGGGTTGGGCGGCCAAAGAACACAAGCCGAGCGAGGAGTGCATACCGCCGGCTGTCTTCCATTATGATACCACTGGGTTGGAGTTTACGGGACTTCTAGATTTTACTGGTCAGGTTACAATTCACCACAGCAGGGATATTTGCCCTGCATTGACTTGCTACCGTTTTTGGGTGGCATGCGTGATTCAGTCTTGACGATGTGCAAATGCTTGGGACGATCTGTGAACAGTATCCCATGCAAGTAGTTGGCTTGAAAGTCGCTTGGCGCGCCTGACGATACCTAGCGGGTGACGTTCAGGGGGATCACGTGACTTAGCAAGCTTTAGCGCTGTTTGCGGCTTTGGCCGATTGAGAGCCAGTTTTCTTCCCTGCATCATCCAATTTTTGAACTTTGCCTCCAGTCGCTACGTTTCCGGTCACTCCCATCACGTGATATCTTGCCAGCCGATCGCGAATCAGAAGAAAAAAAACACTACGTTTGGGCGGCGAGCGCGTATCACGACGTAGGCCCCAAACCGCCATTCACACCCAATGATAGGTCTCGCGGTCGCCATTATCGGATCTGGAGTCATCGTCTAAGGTTGCCTGTACGTATTGATAGAGCCCCGGGCATGCTGTAGCCGTTCGTGACCTCTAACAGGAGCCATCGACAGACCGTGGCGCCGGTTCATCTTCTCCCGAGACGTGAAGGCCCCCTGGATAGCTGGCGAGGTGGATCGCGGGGCATGAATCAACCGGCTGCCTATACGCCCCTCGAGTCGCTGTTCCTATTCCAGTCGCTGCTGACCCACGGAGTCGACACTGGGGCCTTCGCGCGCATATCGGAGCTTCTCACCAACAACGCGCTCATCAAGGAGGCCGACACCTATGATCCCACACGACTGAGGCCAGACGCGCTGCAGCAGCTGTTTCTGCTGCTGCTGCGGGATGAGCTGAAGAGCGAGGAGGAGAGGCAGGATCGACCTGAGGACGTCACCGGATCGCCTGCGTCGAAGAAGAGGAAGCTGGCCAGCCCACCGTTGCCGACGCTGAAGGTCGTGTACGAAAATGTCGAGAAGGTCCCCATCCTGGTCAACCGTCTCTACGCGCGGTACCGCGACCATGTTGTCAAGCAGATTAGGGAAGACGAACGACGATTCGAGACGGTACAGAAGGAGATCCTACTTTTGGAGCGGACGGAGAGGGAGAGACGCGCCAGGGCCGCCACTCAGAACGGAACACCGATCCTAGCTCCTCGAGAAGTAAAACCCGCCATCGCTTCGAATGGACCTACGTCGACGCCGACGCCGACGCCGAACTCAGCGGCGACGCCTGCTACCATCCGGAGAGCTCCCACACCGCACACACCCGTAATACCTCCAAAACCGCCGACACCTCACGTTGCGCCTCCGACCGTCGCTCCGCCGAGCCACCTGCCATCTGGGACACCGCCAATACGACCGTCGCCGTCGCCGAAGCCCCCCAACGGAACCGGCTCAGTGCTTCAAGCTCCCGCGGGGGTGCCGCCGTCTGGACCCCGTCCGCTGCAGCCCCCACCGCAAGCTGCGAAGCAGGCCATTTCTCCGCGCCCAGAGATTGGGATCAAGCCGAAGGACGGGGCTGCGACTCCCCAGGCTGCGACGCCGGTGGGAGCTGCGTTGAAGTGGGAGAAGCCATACCAACCGCCACACGCTCCGACGCCGCCTCCACGGCAGTTCCAGTCTCCAGTTCAACAAAGCGCTACTGCACCGCCAGGACCGCAGCAGCCACCGCAGCAGCATCAACAGCAGCAGCAGCAGTGGTATCCTCAGCCGACTCCTCAATTTCCCTCACAGGCCACCGGGCAACAGAATCATCCTCCTCAGCAACCACAGCACGCGCAGCATCCCCCACGTCCGCAACAACCACAGCACGCGCAACCCTCGCAACAGCCTCAGCAACATGCTCAACAACACCATCAGCAACATCCGCAACAACACTCTCAGCAACACCCTCAGCAGCATCCTCAGCAACATGCTCAACAACA